>JAGFPH010000043.1:221400-242801 GCA_018207615.1 Philaenus spumarius
TAATATTATCGCTGTTGTGAGCAACTCTTTGACTCTATTAAAGGCTTTCATACAATTTTCATCAAAAACAAAAGGTACGTCTTTCCTCAAAAGATTGTACATTGGACTCATAATACCGCTTAAATTTTGAACAAATTTACCATAATATTGCACTAGCCCAGCAAAGGCTTTTACTTGAGTTACATTTTTAGGAACAGGCACTTCAACTATTGCTTTTACTTTAGAATTGCAAGCGTGTAAACCATCTTTATATATAACGAACCCCAGTGGCGGCGATAAGAACCCGCGGCCCCCCCCCTCAAGTTTGTTCATCGGGCCCCCCTCCCCCTATAATATCTTTAAAGCCATTATTAAAGATATTCACTATTGACGAGTGAACTGGTTAATTTATTCATTAACCGAGGCATATGACTCGACATTTCCTTTGCTGCACGAACGCCATGATAAATAGTTTTCGACCTAAAGGATGGCCGATATAAAATAAAATATACAATTTTTGTATACGTTATTCTTACACTCGCGCTCCAAGGACGAATCAAAAACCTACTACTGAGACATGAGATAATTATTACAGAATATGTTAAATATTAATTAAAGTAAATTCAATAAGTAAAATAATTTATATGTCATACAAAGAAATAAATGTATTGTTAATAGTACGATTTAAACTGGTTTAAAACACTCTTATTGGTTTTAACTAATTTTCGTCATAAAAACTTATAGTAATAAGATTTGTATTCCTCTTAAATGTAGCAGTACTAGTTAGTATTAATGAGATTAGATTATTATTTTAACAAATAAATTAATATTATTAGAAAAATCCAAGTGATTGTGTTTTCACGGCTGTAAATATGTCACTTATTTATAAAAGGTTATGAACTTACCAAAAATCCATTCTGCACTGGTCACTTTCTAGTATATATTTTTCGGATTATCTCGTGTCCTTTGTTTATCCAATGCCAATGCTTTAAACTGAGTATTTTGTAATTTTGTTCATTGCATGGTAATCGTTTATAAGTTATTTAGGTAATTGAACAACTATTTACACAATAACTAGATCACTTAATATAAAAAAAATGATGGTTGAATAATTTAAATACTGTCAGTAGAGAGTTTATCATAGTTATTGAAGTTGGCCTAATCTGCGTTTTTTCAAAAGAAGAAACTCTTCTACAATTTGATCTACATTAATTTCTCGCGTTTCCTGTTGTTCAATACTGAGGATCGCCAAATCACTTATTCTTGATTGACTCATAGTACTTCTCAAATAATTCTTGATAAGCTTTAATTTTTAAAAGCTTCTTTCTGCCGTTGCAGTCGTCACTGGTAGGGGGAGGTACAGTTGCACCGTTGTGGCAAGGTTTGGAAAGCTACTTAAGAGCAAATTATTTTCTTCAATCAGCAGTTTTGCTATATCTCTGACAGTTTTTTTTTTTTTTTGCGGCAATCTCATATGATAACAATGACCTGAACGACAATATTTCTCCCGTTAGCTGGTCATTGATGTCATCAGGATACTTATTTATGAGGACAATTGCTTTTTCTGTAATATCTTTCTCAGGAAATTTTGTCAAGTAGGCTATTCCTACCATTTGTAAACTAGACATAAACAATGCACATACTTCGTATCATGAGTCATGGGCTAAATAGAAATTACTCAGGCGATTCTTGCCTTAGACCTATAGTTTCTATACTGTAACTTGGCGTCTGTACCCTGGCTACATGCTACTTACGGTCTGATTCATGACATTAAATAATTAATACTGCTCTCGAAAAAAATAATGGTTATTGTAGTTTTGGATGCACAATCATGTCTGCAGACATTTAGCTTATTTTAGTAATTTTTTGACAATACTTACTTAAAACCACGGTCAAGGCTCGCGGCCCCCCCCCCCCCAGATCGCGGGCCCGATATCTCCGCCACTGGCTATATTCAATATCCAAACTTAAACTAATAAATAGAAACCCTAAAAGACTAGTCTGAGGAATAAATTACAGATACGCCTAGATACGTTAATAACTTATCGAAACAATCAAGGTCCTTGACCAAAGTTTTAAGTGATTTTTGATGTGCGACAAACAAGTTTAATATTACAAAAAATCTTACCTAGATTTAAATGCACTTGCCTGTGCACGCTACTTTTGAATAGTGAATTTTTAACATCGTGTTATGAACATCATAGAAGACTAGTCCAACATCATTATTAGCACGTTTAAGGGATTAGTTTTTAAAATATTTTACCAGATTTGTTTGATTAATACGGATAAATTAACAAAAAAATCTCGATGTCTGAACTGCATGCTATTTTCCTCAACAAGAAAGCCAATAATAAAGAAAGTGGAAGTTAGATCGTGTTATAGGCTAGGCCTTTTAGATCTAGTCATTCTATTGATTACAATTTTGTGTAATTTATCATACAATCCGGTTTTACTATCCATAATTTATTTCATGCATTCTGAAGTTTACTTTTTCATTATGTAAACTAACAAATCAATATTAATTACTAATTATGTATTACTTACATATTTATTTACTCTGTTAACAAAATAATAATAATTGCTGTTGAGTTTCTTTTTAAATGTTGTAAAGAAGAAGAAATTAACCGGCATATAGAATACAAGGGCTGGTCCACTCCTTTGATGTTGACGCTCGCCGACTGTCCCAACCTTCCTCTCGCCCCCCTCCTATGTGACGTCACTATGGTACCATGGCACACCTCGTAAGCACGGTTCGCCTTAGCTCTCACGTGTTATTTGATATAACGTTGCAGAATTATAATTCTTTAAAAAGTTATGCAATACACACAATCACCTATATTATATGTTTACCAAGTTTGGTTAATATTGAGTAATTATTTTGTTCAGTACAAGTGTTTAAGAAGGTCTATAATTCCGCGAGATTTTCGCCTTTTGACGCATATTTAGGCTAATTTTCTCTAAGAGGCATTCCACGAATTTCTTAAAAAGTTATTCAATACACACAATCACCTAAGTTTTATGTTTAGCTAGTGTGGTTAATATTGAGCAATTATTTTTTCAGTACAAGTGTTTAAAGGAAGTATTTGATTCCGCGAGAATTTCGCCTTTGGAGCATATTCAAGGCTGATTTTCTCGAAGATGTATTCCATGAATTTCTTCAAAAAGTTATACAATACACACAATCACTTAAATTATATGTTTAGCAAGGTATTTATTTATTTAATGTTACGTTGCAGACGAGATTACTTTATGAAATGTTACCAAGATTATCAAGTAATATTGTCTGCAGCGTTACTTGAATATTCCAAGAAACACCTTTACTAACAAAATACATTAAAGCAAACATTTTATATATAAATAAATAGATATAAATTAAAAAATATTATTTATTTAATGTAAGAGTTGCAAGCGAGATTGCTTTGTGTAAAAAAGTTACCAAGGTCCTCAAGTAATTTCTTCTGCAGCTTTAAGTTAAAATGTTTAAAAAAAAACTTTACTAGCAAAATGCACTTAAATTGTCAGAATACTTAGATATAAATAAATATATAATATACAAATAATTATAATCAAATTTAAACCTTGAGTAATAAAATTATTGATGGCAAAAATAAAAAATAAAACATAATTTTAAGTTAAACTTCTAGACTAAATTAAATTGCACAGTGTCAATTTAAATTTAAGTAGTTTAATTGTTTAAATTCAACTATTAAATTAACTATTCCCTAAGGCCTAGGGAAGGATAATTTCTATAAAGCAGTTTTATTTTAAAAAATATATATATTATGTCAGCAGTAATTCTTATGTCATGTGCATATCTGCATATAAGCTACTCATTATGTGTAAGTATTTATAACTTTTATGTGTTTTATTTTATAAGTGTTACACATGTTTTATTAAACTGCAGTATGACATTCAAGTTTTGGTGGTTTATTGTAATAAATACAATTATTTTCAATAATGTGGCACATTTTGTTCAATTTCGTATTTAGTTTTCAGAAATGTTTCAGAGAATCAAATTAAAAGTATGCTAACATTAGTACACTACATCGGTTTATTACCTACGAATTAGTTAGTTTTATTGTAACCCTGTCTTCTTCTTACATCTTTAGACTAATTGTTTAGTCTACTTATTGCTTTGTGTAGTGTCAATACTAAAACTAAAGAAGAGCGTATCATAAAAATGTTACAGCTGCGGTGGGAATGGAGCAGGCGTTACCACCCTGACGTCATCACAGTGGCAGTGACGGGAACGCTTTCCTTGGAGGACTGGTCTAGCCCTTGTATTCTATAGCCCTGATATAGAATAGCCTACACCTTACAACGTGATTTTAATTTTCTGAACACGCTATTGGCAACATTTTAAATTGATAAATGCATAACAAGTGTCTTTAACCTATATTATGAATTATTTATTCTTTCATTATAATTTTTGAACAAGTTGAAGTAATACGTATATAATATGCATCAGGGCAGTGCTGGCCCACCGGGGCAACGAACATTTACTGGTGGAAGCGAGTGCACCCGATTCGTTTAAGTCAAGGTGGGGGCAGTGGCACTATATATACTGTAGTCCAGCACCCTCCCGCGGTTGTAATTTGTAATGAAATGAAATGAAATCTACTTTATTCAATGTTTGAGCGGTATAGTTTTACTACAGCAGAGCAATCTATTTTGAAATGACAGCATTTAGTTTGAATATAAACTAATAAATGCTATTGTACACTATATATTATGTACATAATGTAAATACAGGGTTGTGGAGAGAAACCAAGGGCATAGGGACAAATTTTCCAGGGCTCCCGTCAAATAATAAATTAACCTCTGAAATCCAACCTCTTCCTTTATTTTAAGATTAATTTTATTTATGTATCCAAGTCAACGTACAATTAAAGTTTACTTACTTTTGTATTTGTCTGTCACGTGACTTCTTTCTTCTCATATGACGCGTTTCGGAAATTTACTCCATCTTCAGACACGTAGTCACTCTTCCTTTATAATACCGGATGTCTTAAAAGTCCCACCCCCCGTATTATTTTTTTTATTAATGGAAATAGAGAGATTTGCTTTGGGGATTGTCAACATGACCAAAAATGGAGTTTTTTGGTGTATCGTAAATTTTAAACCCTCCCCCAAAATGGGGTATTTTGGGGGTAAGTCGAAAATTTTAAATGAGAACCCCTGTTTAGTGACAACTCATTTTAAAGGTCTTGATAAAAGAAGAAGATTGGCGCAAACCGGAGGTCAGTATGTTGACTCTATCAACATAATGGCCGATCAAAGTTATAATTTTCCCAAAAAACTCCTGTTTAATGTTTCATTAATAATTATGTTACAGTGAAAACATTAGCACTCACGTCATTGTCACTCAGATTAAGTTCTCGAAATCAGAACCATTGACTTCTTGACAAAAATACAGCCTGGACTCAAAGTGTTCCCTAACATTTCCAAACATTTCTGGAGTGATAAGCGTGTTCGATCCTTAGTATGTTTTTTTTTTTATAGGCGAAAAACCTGGGTGGTTATCATCGCCTAAACTAATAATAATAATTCCAAAAATTCCAAAAATAATAATTCTTATTATTATTAGTATTATTATTAATAAATACCCATTTAAATAACATCAAAACGATACTTCTGTTATTTTTACAAGGGTTTCATCCAGTAGGTCACTCAATCTAAGTTATAAACCATATTAAGGATCGATCACGCTTGTCACCTTATGTTAAAATATGTTAAATAAGCAAACAAAAAAAGAGGACAAACGATCGCTTTTTAAGGTGTCGCAGTACTGGTATGTGTTCAAAACTAGGAAACACAATACATACTCACTACCGAAAGTTGGACTCCTAGAAGCATCGGTCCTCCACAAGACTGTCACTGACAAATTTGTACTTTGTTTTTACGGTTTGAAAAACTGTTCACGTGAGAAGTTTGTGTTCAGAATTCGTTTTCATTATGTTTATCAATTGTATACAGTATACAGTAATGTTTACATAAGTATTATATCCAATAAAGTATGTCCAACAAATTATCAAGCTAAATAAACGCATTTGTAAGTGTATTTTAATGTATTGTTTAAATTAAGTTACCACTTTGTCCGTACTAATCGTGGCTCCCAAATAGCTGGTAGCAAATAAGTAATGTATGTGAGCAGTAGTTCGGGGTTTCACCACAGATCGCAGCAGCCTATAACCCTTATTAATATAAATAAAACATCTGTTTACCTACATTATACCGATACTGACAACATACTCGTATAATCAACTTAATACTCGTATAATCAAGGATCGTACTAACGTGTTTCGGACGCCGTTTTTCAACGTAAAAAGTTGTGAAACATCTTGAAGACATATTGGGTTTAATTACTGTCACTAATTTGATACACAATGATTTTATTATTACGGCCATAATTTTAACAAAACTGCCACAATAGCTCACTGGAGTGGTATTGCACACCTTTAATAGTATTAGATGGTTATCGGGCTGTATTGAAACATTTAATGAAAGTTTAAAAACGTGTTCACCGTGTTAACACAAATATCTAAATAATTTGACCTCGCAGCTGAACCGCTGACGTGAGTTGAGCGAATTTCCAAAATTAAGTTTATATGTTTTAGGGTTTCAACCGACTATTTGGAAAATTGATCTACTCATGAAGGCGCTGAATAGCTGCCCATGTGTATGAAATATATTTGTAGAATTTCTTTGCACCTCAGCCTCCAGCTTCGACTCACGCGCTCCTTCGTTCCACGCACAGCGGAAACACTCGCTTTGTGAGTTTTGCACCTCGGCCTCGTGGCCTTGGATTATGGACTGTTTCGCTTCGCTCGCAGAGTACGATCTCGGCCGTCGGCCTCGGATCGGAAGATGCCCCCACGGTAAAATCCACGCGGAACTGGGTACTTTAATGACATTTCACGTTTTGATTGATTTTGGGGGAACCAAGCGAGCTATAAGGTCGTGTAAAAAACAAAATGAGCAGAATAATATCCTATATTAATATTTTTAGGTAAAGCCCCAAAAAAGTTTCATTCTAATACGAAAAATCGCAAAAAATGTTACTTCCGGTAAAAAATACGCTTCCGGTTGATTTATTTTCTTGGCTAACGAACTCGTCCGAGCGACGTAGACAACCAACATGTGTACCAAATTTGGGCCAAATTGGACTTAAATGCGGTCGGTAAACTGCGAACACATATATAAATATATGCAATTTTTAATTACACCCCAAAACGTGTACTGGTCACCATGGTCGGTGCTCATCGACTACTCCCGATCTTAGGTCTCTTCATAAATGTCACTGAAATTGTTCATCTTTCCTATGCAAATCCGCTAAAAAACTACAATATCGTTTTCTTTGTCTGAAATTATAATATTCTTAAATAATTCAAAAAATATGATATAAACAAACAAAATTGGAGGCCTAATTTTGTCTGAAATTAGAATATTTTTAAATAATTCAAAACAATATGTTATAAACAAACAAAAAAGGAGAACATAGGCCGCTTTTAAGGTGTTGCAGTGCTGGTATGTATTCAAGAAACATTGAAAGACACAATACATACGCAACTACTGAAAGTTGGACACCTAGAAGCATCGGTCCTCCCTACACAATCACTGACAAAGTTGTGTTTTGTTTTTACGGTTTGAAAAACTGTTCCCGTGAGAAGTTTGTGTTCAGAATTCGTTTTCATTATGTTTATCAATCGTATACAGTAAATTTTATACACGTATTCTATCCAATAAAGTATTTCCAACAAAATATCAAGCTAAATAAAACGCATTTGTAAGTGTATTTTAATGTATTGTTTAAATTAAGTTACCACTTTGACCAGTGTTGCCAGGTGCAAAAAAATAAAATCGGAAGTTGGACCCAAAAAAATCGGAAGATTGTAGGAAAAGTCGGAAGAAAATAATATGTAATATAAAATAATGTATAGAATAAATACACTATACTTAAAACTGAGTCTACAAAACAATAGTGTCAATTATGTATAACTATTTAGCCCCTAACACTTTCTACTTCTGCATTATGACTCGATATTCGGGATTTCGGGAACAATATGACTATGACATAAGGAGAGTCTAGGTTTCCGAAGAACATTATTCATGAATTACTTAGCAAGCAAATCGCATAGCAAACAATGCTATTAAACAAAAACTAAGTTGTTTGATGGGATAGGTCATTGTGAAAATTGAACACAACTGATTTCTGTAAAGCGCAACTATCAAATCGCTTATTAATTATGTTTTTAAGCATGAGGAAAAAATCGGAAGATATCTAAAAAAATCCGTTTTTCCGACAACTGTCGAAAAATCGGAAGATCTTCCGACAAATCGGAAGACCTGGCAACACTGACTTTGACCGTAATAATCGTGACTACCAAATAGCTAATTACCCGCAAGTAATGTATGTGGGCAGTAGTTTGGGTTTTCACGACAGATCGCAGCAGCCTATAACCCTTATTATAATAAGTAAACAATCTGTTTACCTACATTATACCGATACTGACAACATACTCCTATAATCAACTTAACTCAAATGTAATGAAATTTTACAACCCAATAGGCCTACATTAAACTAATTTAAATTACTAAACTTTTTTGTGATTAGTGAGAAGTATTTTAAATAGCATGAACGTTTTTTCAATTTCTCTTAACTTTTATTTTCTAGTATTTTTGTTGCTTTCGCTCGAACATTATTTGTCTGTGCATAGTTATAAGCTATTTTAAAAATAATTCTAGTTATTTATTACTTAGTCACCGTGAAAAATCACAGGCAGATTAATTAGATAGGCTACACGTAAAAAAACATAATTTGAAAAAAATACTATTTAAAAACAACAAACTTTATCTAGGCCTACCTAACTATGTTGTTGGTATTTTTAATTCGGTAAATGTGTACAATTATAAGGATTATATAGTGTAATAACTTTTTGTGTAATAACAAAATATTATATTTAATGTGCCTACTCAAGTTGAACATGTATATGTATTTTCAAACTGCTATAGAACTAATGTAGGCAGCATGACATGTTCTGAGGTTAGAAGTTGTGGAAAATGTATATTGTTTATAATCCTTTTTGTGTACTTCGTCCTTCAGAAGAGACTACTTAGTCCTGCGAACAACAAACTACGGATTTACAACATTTAATTATTTTGCAACACTAGAAGCACCCGTGAAATTCACGGACAGATTAATTTGGTACACATCAGAATATATTATTTTATTCGTATTAAAAGTGTAATAAGAATTCTTTGTTAGGAAGCAGACGTGGCAGAAAAAGTGTCGCATTAAAACCATTTCTTAAGGGGACCATTTACCCAAAATGAAAAAATCTGTATTTTTATATTGACTCAAGTTAAATAAATATTAGAAGATGTATTAGAACTAAGATTTAAAAAATATGGCGTCAAGCCCTCCTCAGAAGGGGGTACGGGGTTAAAAGATGGAAAAATATTTTTTACGAAAACCAACATAACTATTTTTCAATTGGATATTTTTACATTATTTTTGTTTTGTTTTAAAGCTCTTTTATTCCTTTATTATTTGTAGTAGGGAAAATTTATTTTACTTTTCAAATTTAAAAGTAGGCCTACACCAAAAATATATAAATTTTAAATTTTGTATTATTTGTTGTTGTAAATCCTGTTTTTAGTGTTGTAACCTAACCTAACGTTTTTCCATACTACAGATAATGCACCACATACCTCAATAAGTGAAAAAGTTATGTTGGTTTTGGTGAGGGAAGGCGTGGAAATTTAAAACTCCGGAAACTTCAAAAACCCGAATGTATATTGTTTAAATTTAGAAGTATAAAGTATATAAAGTAACATGATACAATTTACTTTATATACGAAATATGTAGATTACATCTCTTTACATATTGGAAAAGGCCTGCTCCATATGAAAAGGCCCTCTTTTTTTGAAGCGATAACTTCTATTGACCCGTTGGGTACTTTCGCTTGACTATGTTTCTGAAATCTCAACTTTTGTGTAGACACAAGTCATAATATTGTATTATAATAAGTATGGAAAAATAGGGACCATTATAATGTAAGCATTATTTATTTAGTGACTAATGATTTTGAGTGAGGTATTAGTGTATGCACTCTACATATAATTCTAAGAATAATTCAATATGTAAGGGATAATTACAATAATTATTATATTTGCGCGTTTTAAGTTTTTTAAAGACTATTGATTTTTGTCTAAGTAAGTTTAGATAAAATTTTACATTTTGTACATTTTGACAAAGTAATATTTTACATTTTTACTGTAACTTATTATTACTCACTTAAATATAAAATTTAGCTTCATATTACAACAATGGAGGTCATACACGTTAATGGAGTATCTATTACTCACAGAGTAGTTTCTTCTAGGCCAGATGGCCAATGCTTATTCTACTCTTTGGCTTTAATTGTACATGACACGATTCACTGGGGTTTGAGGTGAGAATCAGAGTTATTAGTCATGTTTCAAACAATTGGCGCAGGTTCAAACCATATACTTTAAAAGTAACAGGAGATATTTATTCAACAAGAAAAGAATATATCGCGGATATGAGCAAACCGGTACTTTTGGAACCTCCTATGAAATTCAAGCAGCATCCGAAATATTTTTTATAAATTTCAAGTGTACAGAGATGGTTATTTGTTGTGAGAGGGAGTAGGAGGATAAAGTTTACTGGGGAACTGACGAGAGGCCACTTTGATGGTCTCATTCCTCTCACACCTTCCTTACCTGACAACTCAATGGATATTAGTGTGGAGGAAATACAGTCAGCTTCCCAATCCCAGGTTTCAGACGATGGTCTCCAAATTTCTCAACTTCTAACCCTATCAGAACAGTGTACATCATCATCTGATGCAGTTCGGTCGCATCCAGAACAAATACCAAAAAAACGAGGGGGAAAAAGACGAAAGTGTTTTTCCAATACAAATCGCGTAAAAGCACATAGGCAAGCGGTAAAAAAAACACCGTCTCAAAATACACACATAATCAGCTAAAATACTTAAAGATGTAAACATTTGCTGTAGGTAACAATATTATTGCAATAGCGAACATTGTCCTGTCAGCTAATCTATATATATAAAAGCAAAATACCACTCACTCACTCACTGACTCACTCATCACGATTTCTCAAAAACTACAGAACGGATTGAAATGAAATTTGGTATGTAGCTTCCTCTAGGGCCATAGGTGCTCACTAAGAAAAGGTTTGAAAAAATTCGAAATTTTAGGGGGGTTTGGGGGGATCAAAGTTATTAAAAAATGATTTCTTCAAAACTACCGAACGGATTGGAATGAAATTTGGTATGTATGTATTCAATCCTCTAGGGCCATAAGTGTTCTCTAAAAAAGGGTTTTAAAAAATTGGAAATTTTAGGGGGTTTGGGGGTAAAAGTTACTAAATCACGATTTCTCCAAAATTACCGAACAGATTGGAATGAAATTTGGTATGTAGCATCCTCTAGGGCCATAGGCGCTCGCTAAGAAAGGGTATGACAAATTTCGAAATTTTAGGAGGGGTTTGGGGGAATCAAAGTTACTAAAATCATAATTTCAGATCTTTTATTATTAAGACAATAGTGCTTTTATTATTTAAGATCTATATATATAAAAGCCAAATACCACTCACTGACTGAACACTTAAAAAGAATACAATTACGTTAAAAAGACTGAAAATACCAACCACCACAGGCAACGCCGTACGGGTCAGCTAGTAGTATATATAGACAAGTAAGCGCGTGGAGAGGAAAAAGACGATTCATAATATATCATAATACGTTATTATAATATTATAATTATTATACTATAATAATTATTATAATTATTATCCCTTACATATTGAATTATTCTTAGAATTCTATGTAGAGTGCATTCACTAATACCTCACTCAAAATCACTATACCTCGCGCAAAGATTCGTGGCGGCTGAGAGCTTAGGACGGTCGGGGAGGTGTCCCCACCCCTAATTAGCCCTCGCTCGGCCGCTCCGGGTTTTGGTCATGGTACAATTTTTTGAATTTCGCCATAAAGTGTAAAAATAACTTCATTTTTGTAATCTGCATCAAATAAGCACACCCAATGTTTTTTGTTTAAAATGCCCCTAAACAACCTAAAATTGTTCCATTGCGAAAAAATATAATTTTGAAATTTCTTTAAAAAAAATGTTATAACAACTTTCAACCACCATTGGGACAGCTCATGGGGCAAGTTTACTGTAGAAATTTAACCTGTGCGTTCCGGCACAATTCTCACAAGCTAGCCTGGAGCTGTACTCGAGCAGGGCTATAGAATACAAGGGCTGGTCCACTTCTTTGATGTTGACGCTCGCCGACTGTTCCAACCTTCCTCTTGCCCCCCTCCTATGTGACGTCACTCTGGTACCTTGACACGCCGTGTAAGCACGGTTTGCCTTAGCTCTCACGTGTTATTTGATATAACGTTGCAGATGATAATTCTTAAAACAATTATGCAATACACACAACCACCTAAATTATATGTTTACCAAATTTGGTTAATATTGAGTAATTATTTTGTTCAGTACAAGTGTTTAAAGAAGGTATATAATTCCGCGAGATTTTCGCCTTTTTCGCCTTTAAGGCTAATTTTCTCGAAGAGGCATTCCACGAATTTCTTTAAAAAATTATACAAAACACACAAAATCACTTAAGTTGTTTAGAGAATTTGGTTAATATTGAGCAATTATTTTTTTCGGTACAAGTGTTTAAAGGAAGTATTTAATTCCGCGAGGTTTTCGCATTTTGGTGCACATTCAAGGCTAATTTTCTCGAAGAGGCATTCCATGAATTTCTTTAAAAAGTTATACAATACCTAAATTATATGTTTAGCAAGTTTGGTGAATATTGAGCAATTATTTTCCTCAGTACACGTTTTTAAAGAAGGTAGGTATATAATTCCGCGAGATTTTCGCTTTTTGACTCATATTCAATTGAAATTTTCTCGAAGAGGCATTCCAAGAATTTCTTTAAACAATTATACAATACACACAATTACCTAAATTATATGTTTAGCAAGGTATTTATTTATTTAATGTTACCGGTACGTTGTCGGTTGTAGACGAGATTACTTTATGAAATGTTACCAATATTATCAAGTAGGCTAATATTGTCTGCAGCGTTACATGAATATTCCAAGAAACACCTTTACTAACAAAATACATTAAAACAAACATTTTCAGAATGATGAGATATAAATAACTAAATGTATAATATATAAATAATAATAAGATTTAAACTTAGAGTACCGGTAATTATTGATAACTCAAAATTTAAAAACAAAAATTTTTAAGTAATCAGCTTCAAATTAAAATAAACATTAAAAAATATTATTTATTTAATGTAAGAGTTGCAAGCCAGATTACTTTATGTTAAAAAGTTACCAAGATCCTCAAGTAATTTCTTCTTCAGCTTTAAGTTAAAATGTTTAAAAAAATCTTTACCAGCAAAATGCACTTAAAATTGTCAGAATAATTAGATATAAATAAATATATAATATACAAATAATTATAATCAAATTTAAACCTAGAGTAATAAAATTATTGATGACAAAAATAAAACATAATTTTAAGTTAAACTTCTAGACTAAATTAAATTTCTCAGTATCAATTTAAATTTAAATAGTTCAATTGTTTAAATTAAACTATTAAATTAACTATTCCCTAAGGCCTAGGAAAGGAAAATTTCTATAAAGCATTTTTTTTTAAATATTTTATTTCAGCAATAATTATTATGTCATGTGCATATCTGCAAATAAACTACTCACTATGTGTAATTATTTATAACTTTTATGTGTTTTATTTTATAAGTATTACACATGTTTTATTAAAGTACAGTATGACATTCAAGTTTTTGTGGTTTATTATAATAAATACAAATATTTTCAATAATGTGGCACATTTTGTTCAATTTCATATTTAATTTTCAGAAATGATTCAGAGAATCAAATTAAAAGTATGCTAACATTAGTACACTACATCGGTTTATTACCTACGAATTAGTTAGTTTTATTGTAACCCAGTCTTCTGCTTATATCTTTAGACTAATTATTGTTTACAATCTATTTATTGCTTTGTGTAGTGTCAATACTAAAACTGAAGAACAGCGCATCATAAAAATGTTACAGCTTTGCTAAGAAATTGAAATTATTGTAGCAGAAATACTTATAAGAAGCGTTGGGAATGGAGCAGTTGTTACCACCGTGACGTCATCACAGTGGCAGTGGCGGGAACGCTTTCCTTGGCGGACTGGTCCAGCCCTTGTATTCTATAGCCCTGGTACTCGAGTATATCCATATTTTGGGCATGATCACAATTGAATTTTTAAAGCACTTCTCAAGTATGTAAATACAAGTGTTCCGAGCTTCTTGGAAGAAGTTTTACAACTTTGTGTTTTTTTCAGATCCGTAATAAACCTTTTGACTCTTTCTTGCAAGACAAACACTCTTTTCATATTCTGAACTGATGAGATCCACAAAAAAGAAAACCACAGTTCAGATAGTGATACACTAGCCCATAATAAGCTGTAAAAGTATCGAAGTACCGCAGTATATGTTCAAATTTCTCATTACAAATATACCTGAGCTAATTTTTGCACTAATACTGATAGTGTGATTATTACAAGTTAAACTTGTTATCAATTAAGTGAATGTACATGGATTTATCGACAAATTGTTTTCAGCAAAGTATTGTCCACTCTCCAGTATCGTTAATTGTATAAAAGCCTTTTGCCCCAAATGTTGTTATTAATCTGCTTAAAATCTTACATTTATTTGTATCAGCAAATTAAATCTAATTATTACTAGATAGGATGTATATGCCAGTATTATTATTTAGCTATAATTATTATATCATATTACATTTTTAATATTAGTTTGTATTTACCCACGAAACGTGAGCTTTCAAAAATTAAGTTTGTTTCAAACACAAGACAAGGAAATTGATAAATATTCAGATTCGATATATTTACTTAAAACAACGTGTATACAATGTATCCATTTTATTCGATATTTATATACGGAGTGTTCACAAAGTCCCTTAAACTCCTTTATTATTTTTGTTACTGAAAATAGGTTAACAAAACTACATCTTGTGTTGCATAACAGGACACATTTATTGACATGTATGACCTCATCGATTTTTTGGGGGTTGTGGGGAAGGAGGGGGGACAGTTTCAAATGTAAAGGCAGGTCGTGTAATGGACAATCAAAGTTTTTTAAAATTATATTTTTATTTTAACATCGTCTCTTTTAACAAAGACATGAGTTTCTGAAAAATTGTAATTTTAAAGAGTTTTTCCGACTTTTCTCAGTGAAAAACGGTCAGATCAGGGTATATAAAAAACGAGTTTGTAGGTTTTTTGATTCTGTTCGAATGTCCCATTGTAAGTATCATGATCCATTCATAACTTTTTTATAATATCAACGACAAACCCAAAAAGTCCTTATTTATTGTCATATTTGTTATTTTTGTATAAATAAGTTGTGCTGGTTAATATAGATTATTGGGGTATCAACAAGTCAAAAATGCTTTACGTTTGTGACGATCGAAAGTTTTATTTCAATGATAAGCTTAAATAATAATAATTAATTTAAAACGGCATAGTATTAATTATCATAAAAAAAACTTATTAGTTTTATAAAAATTTAATATAACGAGTTATTTTTTCTTTAATTCTTTCTTTATACTTGTGCTTAATGTCAGTAGACACCCCCAAGTTAATGAAAAAAATCTTTGTATGTAACCGTGAGCTGCACAGTTCCAGCAGCGTGGTGTTTGATTCTTGTGCGTATGCGAGGGAGAAAGAGCACTGTCGCTACCGCAGTGCTAGCCACATCTTTTCGTAACCTACCCACCTTTCTAATCTCAATTTCATAATTCAGCGGAGTTAATTTTTTCAAAATCTTAAACGGGCCATTAAATTTATGTATTAGCTTATTTTGGCGGTTACAATTCGCTTCTAACACCAATTCCCCATCCTGGTATCCACGTTCTATGTGTGCCGCATTGTAACGCTCACGTTGTTTCTCCTGAGTACCTTGCATTATCAAGGGAATGTCCGCTCGCACCTTGTAAATCTTTTTGAATTACTCAAGCACATCGTGGTCCGGCATCCTTGGTAGTAATGCTATGTCTATTGGTTGTGTCGGCTCGAATCCATGAAGTAAATGAAATGGCGAATAGCCGGTCGATTCATGTTTGCTAGAGTTATATGCTGAAGTAACTAGCTTATCATATTTGGGCCAATCGTTTTGGCCTTTATTAACATAAAACCTGAGCATTGTTATTAGAGTTGTGTTGTACCTTTCCATGACCCCTTGGCTTTGTGACCTATAGGCTGTTGAAGTACGTTAGGCTGGATAAAATCAGTAAACTTGTTAATATTTTTAAAAGGCTGTGATTTCCACTTATTTTTTGTCTTTTCTGTTATACTCTGAATAATTTTTAACGAGAGAAAATCTTCTGGATTACTAAAAATACAATTATTTACTTCTGATTCAGGTTCTACCTCATTTAAAGCGTTGTTTACAATGTCTGCCTCGATAAATTGTAGCCCATAGTCAGTTTCATCTAAATTTATATCAGGCCTAGATTCTTCATTTGAAAAAATCTCATTATTTATAACTGGAACTTCTTCATTTTCACTATCACTTAGATACAAATCCAATAAATCACCATTTTCTAAGCAATCTAAAATGTCTGATGCAGACATGTCTGCCATTTCTGAAAATTGAAATAACACAACATAAATCAATGAACATAGAAGCTTATCAGGCTGTAAGTTAACTAAAAGAAATAGGTTATGTTACACCAGGAAACACTTTGGGTCAAAGGAACACTTGAGCCCAATGCACATTACAATGTACACACAGTATTTCTTGATTTTACGGACTTCCATAGGTAAAAACACATACTGTAACATAAATATGTTCTTAAATCTTTAAACCCTAATAAACATCAACAAAATTTGTTCATGACTATTATTAGAATCAGATGGAAAACACAAAATGGTAAAGTGAGAGTAGCACTATCTGTCAATTTTTGTTCAAGCTATTTGCATTGTAGTTCCTATAAAAATCAATAGATAGTGTTACATGTAGTTTTATGTTGAAGCATGCATGTACATTGTGATGGGCACCAGGTTTTGATTTATTCTAACCATTAGTACCTTTGGAAATGACAGTTTAATAGTGTTGTACATTACAATGTACATTGGGTCTGAAAGGGTTAAATTCATTTTTATTGTAAAGTATTTAACAGATTTAAATTAAATGTAACATCTGTAAGTATAGTATATGTTAGATTCATTTTTCTTGTAAAATAGTTACCGTAACAGATTTAAATAAAATTTAATATACAAATAAATATAGGTTATATTTGCATTTAGTAGACTCTACACAAATTATACATCTACTATAAAATTTAACTATAAAAGCATGTATTTAATAGATGATGAATCTAAAAATACCAGTAAATGCATTAAAAATACCATTACTCGATTAGATTAGAATATGTAATCGAATAACATTATATAGTTTTGTTTAAATACATTTTTCTTGTAAAGTAGTTAACTACCTATCAGAAAAAGGTACATATCTTGTGAACTATACGTTCGATCTTAAATATTAAAAAAAATTTAATTCCTCATAAAATTATGTCAGTTATTAATATGTCGTAAAAATAACTGTCATATTCATAATCTCATACACAATTAGGTACAAATATCAAAAAGTATAAAATAAAACAAACTATTCACAAAATATCGAACATAGTTTGTTTTATTTGTACTTTTTGATATTTATACCTAATTGTGTATGAAATTATGAATATAGTAGTTTATAGAGAATTTTATGAGTAATTCAATTTTTTTTCTCCTATACCTAAATCCAAGACACAAGACACTGTAATATAAAACAAATAAAAATGTTGCAATTATTTTTTCAAATGGTTCTAATGTTTTTGTTTAATTTTTTTTCTGATTTTAAAACAGGTAATTGCTATTTTGAATTATATATAATTATCCATTAATAGTCACTGATATTTCACTAAGTTGGTGTTTGACACTAACAGTTCTTTGGAAGACAGAAATTTTCAAAAGTTAAGCTTATTCAGTTTTTGTAGGTCATTGTTGCACCAGTTGTAAACTATGAAACAAAATACAACATAATTTTAGTTTCAGAACCAAAAGGTTAAGTGAAAAACTCATGTGCAAAACAGAATTGTAATATTATGCAAGAAACTGAATGTCTGTTCGTGCAAGAAACTGTATGGTAACATATTGTTTTATAAAATTAATAACAGAAAATTTGAACAGAGACTATGGCTCTACTAATATGTTTCTCCTTTATATAGCACAAAAGGCTACTATATTTTAAACTGAAATTTGCTGAAGGCTTGTAGGCTGTATCATAGGGTTAAAATAAATGGCTGTATAGGTTAAATTTACTTATAGATTAACAAAATTACTCTGTAACTGCAGACATATAATTATAGTTAAAATTTACAACAGTACAAATTAATATAGCAACTCAGATGGAAATATAATTAAGAATTTGTTTAAATTGTTACCTGATAACAGTAGTCAAAATGTTTAAACGTATTCACATGTGAAGTAACGAAACTTGACCGTCCGCTTTACAATATGAACGACTTTCATGACATTACTGTCTTTGATTTATCGCACTTTGTTAACGACTATTTTTGATTAAAGAACTGGTTTACGTTTCACTTCTCATTTTACAAACGTTTACGTTGCCATGAGGTTTTCATGTCGGTCGTTGAAGAAGTCTGTACAAGTTCAAGGTTAATTTCAAGAGAAAGACGAATGAAGGTTAGCATTACTTGCCTTTATCTACGCATGCGCTTAGCAATGTTAATGATCAGCTGATTGGAGTTATGTTCACTACCTGCTAGATACCGTGGGCGTTCAGTGTATTAAGCAGAGATTTATTTGATTCAACGAGAAATGTCTTTCTGGTTCAAATAGTGGCGCGCTATTTAAATAACGGCACATAAGCTAATAACTTTGAACATTTTACATCAATTTTTTTTTACTGGCATATATGAATTCTTTGAACCTTTCTCTAAAAGAAATGGTACGGAACACTTTTGTATTGGGGTATAATTACTATATTTGACTAATTTTTGAAAAAAATGCTTGCAACACGCACCGAAATAGCATGTCATCGCAGAAATTTAGAATGAACAGTTCTAGGGTTAAGTATTCAATTAAATTTATTCTTATTTTTAATTACCTCTAAATGTAGATTGAGGTAGATATTGTAGACGCTAACACTAAACTACAAAAATGTATATTTGATTTAAAACTATGTGAGCTTAAGATTGAAACTGTTGAAACTGATTAGTTAAACACTGTTACACAGTTCACTAAATTTTAAAATGTACAAGCAGAAGCAACTCATACAAGAAAGATAAAAAATAGAGAGGGAGTAAATGAAGCTGTGACATAGGCTGTAGTATATACTACACACTGATCAAGGTTTTGTCGTTTATACGCGTTACTCATTTGTGAATGCTTTACGGCTTGTGTTTTTTGTTCAAACTTAAACTTTTTTAAATTGTATAAAGTGTTTTAAGTAGAACAAATATTTACTATAGATACAAAATCAATAAATAAACCTAAAGGTTGTTCAGTTTGCGCGGTTTCAACTTGCGTTTATTATTATGGGAAAGCATAACAAGAAGAAAGAACTAATATATCTTTTCAAATATAGGCCTAGACCTTTTTTTGTTTCTATTGTAATAGTAAATTATATAATCCTTCTTACTCATATAAAATGTTATTTAAATTTTCTTTTGTCTTAATATTTTGATTTAAAAGTAGTCTCTGTGAATTAAAATTGTAGAAGATAACTTTTTGTTCATCAATTTAACTTAATATCTCTGCACCAAGTTAATTTTTTTACCCCTCAGTAATTAATATGTTAACTCAGTCTATCTGATTTTATAGTTTTTAATTTTTGTGCCATAATTGTATTTAGGTTTCCAAAGAATTTTACTTATCAGATACAATTGATACAGAAATGTAAATGAGCCGACAAATGGAATCCTAGTTCATATGTTCTGTGCATTTTAGTGATGACAATTTTATCCCAGATTTAAAAGCTGAACTGAAGAATTGAAAGGCTGTCCAAAAGAATCAAATTCCCAAAGGACCTGGAGTTGTAAAACAGTTGACATACAAAATTATCCGTCATATGGAAATTGAAGAAAAATATAAACCTGTAGTTCAGAGCTATATCAAACAAAGATTATTTATTCGAATGAGGTACTTAAATCAACATGCAAGTTTACTTGCCAAAAAACGTTAAGTAAAGCTCCAACTTCAAAGACTTCAAAAGTTTCAAAGACTGATTACATATGAATAATGAATGCACCACAAGATAAAAAAGTATACAAGAAAAGTATTCAAAACTACAAAGAGTATGCATTCGCACTCATTTCCTCAGTTTTTCCTGTATTTGATGACAATTTAGGGGTGGTTCTCACCCCTCGATGGTGTTGAAACTATGCGAATCAATTTTGAGAGCTCCTTCACATGGACACCCATTAAAAATTGAAAAGACAATTTTTTCCGGGACTTTTCAATTTCTTATACATTTAGGGGTGGTTTCACCCTCTAAGGGGGTGAAAAAATGTTCTACTATTGCTCTCCAAAGATGTTCATCAGAAATAACGAGAAAGAAAATTGGCTTTCATTTCAGCTCATTTTATCTGTTTTCCCTGAACTTGAACGCAATTTGGGGGTAGTTTGCAAATCCAAGGGTTGAAAGCTACTTCAGATAATCTCACGACCCCGTTAATTTCACCTACCACCAAAAAGTAGAGGAAACATTTAATTTTCCGTCATTTCCTAATTTTTCGGCACATTAGGGGTTGTTTCACCCAATACGGTGAACCCTTGTGGTGCATTTCTTGGTCGGTTTCTATGGCCCTACTAAATGTTTAAATGTTAATCATAATTTGTGCATTCCATAGCATTATTGGAGGGGTCATAAACGTTGTTGTGAAAAAACCCATAAAAAGGATGTGTTTTTTTTTTTTTCATTGTTAGTGGTGACGCCGGGATTTAAGACCCCAATTTTCGGAATCAGCTACCCATAAAACATAATGTACAAGTGGTCTGGTCCAGGAGGCATTTCCCGAGGTCATACCCCGCGTATTAAATGGACTTGTTTGTAATCAAGTTCTCCACGAATCAATCAACACTAAATGGCTTATCATCTGTGGTAGCCTTTGAAGAATATGCATTACCTGTATCGGAATCGTCAATAGCATAAAACATGATTACTATTTTTATACGTTACTAGCTAACCCTTACGGCGTTGCCCGTGGTGGTTGGTATTTTCAGTCTTTTTAACGTAATTGTATTCTT
>JAGFPH010000043.1:251556-262687 GCA_018207615.1 Philaenus spumarius
GTGGGGGGGGGGGGGGGGGGGGGGGGGGGGGGGGGGGGGGGGGGGGGTATGACAATGGCCCATGCTCAAAACAAATCCAAGACAGTCGACTATACCTGGATTACATCACTTGGGAAAGTAAATATTGTTGCTCCAAGGGCAGGTAAATGAAACTAATTTCCTAACTTAAATTACAAATGCATTGCTTAAAATTGTATTAAATTAAATGTAAGGAACACATGAAATGCTGTTATGAAATGGTAACTTTGAGGACAGCTATGCTTAGATTATTTTTTTACTTTTTTTAAAATACTATACTCACGTTGTGGAGTATTACGTAGGAGCTTTTCCCGCTATTTATTACGAAGCGGCTATCACCATTTATTACGAAGGGGATATCACCATTTAATACGAAGGGGCTATCATCATTTATTACGAATGGGCTACTTGTTTGGCTCTAACTTTAGAGAAAGGGTAGAAACATATATCACACATATAAGTAAGCCTATACTTATCTATTTTATTCTGAAAGCTCTGCATCCATTTAATCTCTACACTATGTAATAATATAATTACAGTAGACCTCTGTCTAAAACTTATGCTTACATAACGGGCAAAACTGAGTACAAATTTCTACTCCCCGAATATGAATTCTTTTAAATATATATTTAACTCTCCGAATAGATCAACCCACAGAAACTGATTCTAATCCAAAATTTACAAAAAACAATTATCTCTTTTATCCACAAACTGTGGCCTCACCTTAACTCTGTCCTGGTGGCTCTCCTTGACGCCCACCCCAGTGTCTATCCCCCCGAAGTCCCGGTCTCCCAAGACCTCTCTCCTCACCCAAGAACCTTTCCCAAAAGACCTCTGTCTAACGTGTTCTGTCTATTTAAAAACTCTGTCCCCATTCTCAGTTTTCCCTGTTTTGGCTTTGTAATAGTATGATGGCTTACTTATCAAAGCCATTCAACAATTTTACATAAGTTCTACTTACAAAACTACAACTACCTACTCTGTATTACATAATTGTGCAACTCTGCCATTGTCACGTTGTCAGCAACTCATTCTATTTCGTAACTGGAGCTTTTATATTGCTTAACTTGTAATTATAAGCTCACAGATATTAAATCTGTGTACAACATTTGCAAGACAATTTTTTACTTGCAAGACAACTATTACGTTTTTAAGCATGGGAAAAACTGACGTGATGAAAAGACAGTTTATGATTCCAACTGTTAACGTCCTTACCACATCAAGTAATAGTATTAAATAATTAATACCTACCCAGATTAATTAGCACAGACTACTTATTGATTAGCATCCTTATTTTTTTGTTGTACTCGCAATGCTGTTGGAGGAAAAATGGAAATTAATTAGAAAAAAGGGCAGGGTAATAATCTAGGACTTTTAATTAGACAATCATTAAATAAATAGTTATTGAGTGGTGAACTTTAAATACATTTGGGTTGAAACATACTATCATGCGTACATTTGTCAGCATTTAATTCCGGTACACAAGTGTGTATGAGAAAGTGTGTTTTGGGAATACGGTCCAAAATCCTCCGTCGTCCTCACACTCACTCACCTCCTGCTTCCTCCCACCCTTCCCCCACCAATGTCAGTGTCAAACACATCCTGCCAAAGAGCTACAACTGAATTCTCTTGAGTGTCGAAAGAGTGTGACCAGTAAAGCTGTCTCTCTGTGACTGGGTTTTGTAAAAACATTCTAATTATAATCTCTGGAAACCTAAAGCACAAGGATAGAAATTTCCAATAAACATAATCTAAATGGTCAGTTAAAACACGGTCTTAGCCTGTGTTTCAAACATTTTAAACTTATTTTGATTAATTGTTTATTGGTAGTTTATTTAAAAAAATAGAATTACAGTATTAAACAACGGCACCGCTCTGCCAGTTACTTTCTTTCAATAAATATGTAATCTATTTATATATAGTAGCCTAGTACAGATGGACCAAATTTTCTATGCGCTTAAAACTGACGCGATGCCATGAAAAACAAATGATTTGTTGTTATTCTGCTCTCGCATTTGGAACAAAACTTTTAAAGTCCCTGATATTTTTAAAAGTCTTTAGTATTAGTAGAGGTTTAATTAAAACTGAGAAATACAGGAATTTTCCATTTTCCGTGGCGTGTAGGCCTACGGTAAAAACCGGGAATTGTACGGGAATCTTCTGAAACTCAACTGCTGGACATCCTGTATTAACTTGTTAATAGTCTGCAACGCATTAATAGTGTATTTTTCCTGTTACGTTAAATAACGCCCACCTCTAATATCCGAAAACTAGACACTCTGCTGAATCTAAAAAAGAAACAGTCGCTGATCAATCAAGAGACATTTTTAAACTGCAGGTTAATGTCATCCAGTTTGGTTAGGTTTTGACTAAAGAATCTAAGAGCATCAGTAAAAAGAGCTAAATATTATTTGTGTGAGACCGGTCTTTCATATTTCATTGTTTCTTTTAAGTTCTTATAATAACTAACTAGATTAGATTAGATTAGGTTTTTCAGGGGTGGACTTCTTCCTTGGAGAAGGTTTTCTTGCATGTCAACCTTTGGGGTTTATTGTGCCCCCTGTATCCTGCGCATAGCACGTTAGAAGTCTTTTGAGCTTTGGTCGGTTTAACTTGATTAGGGATTTGGTACATAACTAACTCACTTGCATCTGCTGATTATTTGGGGCCATTCTCATAATATGAATTAAGCTATTTCAACAGGACTTTTCAGAGGCCCACTTAGCCAACTCACTTTAATTTTAAAGTTTATTTTGCATTAATTTAATAAGGTTATATTAATAGGTACTAGTAATTGTCAGATTCTCATTATAATAGAGCGTTCTATTTGTTAAGTTGGCAACATAAAAATCTGGGTCTAAATTAGCGGAAGTAAATTCAACAGTTTGGACCGGTAGACATAATATTATGATGGAGTCCGGTGTTTTGAAATGTAGTTGTATTTTATCTTCTATTTAGTGTCAAAAATAAATGGTATTATGTTCTGCCTACAGTTTATGGTATTTTGTTTGATCAACTTGTTCACCTAATAAAAGTGACTAATAATGTTGATTTAATCGTTATATCAAGACTGGGCTTGGGTTTATATATTTTACCAGATTTGCCGGGAATGAGATTGGTTTTCATTGATCCATGTTTTAGATTAAGTTCATGATTCAAAATTAAATCCCTTACTATGATTTTAGGTTTAAGGTTACTGAACCGATTGTTGAATTTAAAAACATAAGATCAACTCTGTATCGTCGTAAAAGTTCAGCAATGCCTCCAACGCCTTCAAATCTCCAAGAATATGCTTCAATCTTGAAAGAGTATGTTCATTATAGTACAACACTAGATAAACCTCCTCAGCCTTTCTACCAGAACTTCATTCAGGATAAAAAAAGTAGAAACTGGTCAGCCGTTATTTTTTCTTCACCAGTACTTGTAGAAATGTTGTCACAAAGTAAACATGTTGTCTTGGATACATCGTTCAAAGCTTTACCTAAAGAATTGAAGGCGTGTGAATTGTTGACCATATATGGATCGTATATGAAACATGTAAGTCACAATTTATTAGTAGCTATACAAAACGCTAATATCTTAGTGTGAACATATATTTTATAATAACAGTATTTTTATTTTTTTATTTTAGTTATTTCCAGCTGTATTCGTTGTTATTTCAAGGGGAACGGAAGCTAGTTACCGCAGTGTTCTGAATAAAATTCTAACAAGCATATGTCCTGAGTCTAAACTTGTCGCAGAAGTTGTTGTTACTGATCATGAAAAAAGCATAAGGAATGCTGCAGTTTCAGCATGGCCTAAAGCAACACACATTGGAAGTGCTTTCCATTATGCACAGGTAACAAGTTATAATTTATTAATGATGGATGTTCAATTTTATTATTAGTTATTTGGACATTTGCCATCATGTGTGTGTTAAAAATCAATACCGTACATACTTCGGGAATATAAATCAACTCCCGTTATCAAGTGACTAACAACTAAGAGAACATAAACCTGGAGATCTAGGCCTATGTAAAGAAAACAATTAAAGCTAAAATATATCACTAACCTTAACCATCTGCATAGTACATCTCAGAGATGAAACTGAGAAGTAAAAAAAAAACACTATAATACAAACACAGAAAAACATACACATCTGAAGACCGGAGTCAGATAAACAACTGTCTGGGTGCCGAGGGAGTGGTAGCCAGCTAGGGGAGTGGCCTATTATTCATTACGTTTAGTTTCCTAGCTCTCGACCGAGTTAAGACCGCACAGGGAGAAAAAGTTCAGCTTGTTTTTAGCTTGTTTTAGGATATTATAGTATAATTTTAGTAATTTTTTTAATAATGGGAGCCATAATGGCCTTACTTCTATGCTTGTTTGGCTGATAGGATTGTCCGCTAGCTTCATGTACGAGGCTTCAATTATATTTCGTTTAAGTTATTCCCGCCGTAGGAATTTTGCCCCTTCCCAATTGAATTTATGATTTTTAGACCAGTCTTGTTCTGCAATTTTCAATTTATCGACTAGGCCTAACCTCACGTTATTTTATGTTCTTTTATTCTTATGTTTAACACTCCAGTGGTCACGCCCCCTACCGAGACGTGAGTTTTCACACGGGGTAACTGTTTACCCCACTTTTAATTTCCCATTTTCGGCGGGTAAAATATTTCTTAAACTTTATATTTTAGTATAATAGTGTCCTACAAAAGGCATATAAGTTTTCTAGACCATATTTACTACAATTACTACTATGTATTGCTAGGGTTAAATCAAAACGTGACAGGTTCTAAAAAGTGGTAATTTATTTTCATTCAAATTTACAAACGAAGTTCAATATAAGAAAAGTTTGAGTCAAAATGAGTACATAATATAGGTAAAAGAGACATATGAGGCATAATTTATATTTACATATATTTGTTTAACTTCTTCTCATTGATAGCATCTGTCACAAACCATCTTGATGTGGGTCTGGTAGGCACGGTTTCGGCATTTGTTGCAAGTCTTCCTTGTTCTCTTGTCTGCTGTTCTTGGACAAATATGACATCGAATACCAGTTCCTATTGGCGGTGGCTGCTCTTGAGGCTCATCTGGTTCTTCAACACCTAAGAAAAGCTTGCATCTGCTTTGGAGTTGCTTGGGTATTGATTTGAGATTCATCCGACGGTGAACAGCAGGCTTCATCAGCTCTATAGCCAAAGTTGCCAAATATTCCCTTCTAATGACATTTTCATAGTTGTTATTTGCCCTAAAAATATTCAGGGCATTTACGCCTCCGATGTTGAGCAGATGAAAAAAGGGGTCAATGGCCATCTTCTGGAATTTCTGCAGATGTCACATTTACTGGTGGCACATCTTATCAAGTATATCAACTCCAAACTTTTTTTCGTTGTAATTTGTTATTATAACAGGTTTTCTCTCGTTATTGGTGTGAGGGTCAATTTCACCGACTCTGTGCATTGTAGACAAAGCAATCACAGCCTTACCTTTTTTCGGGACGTATGATACCAAAGTAGCCTTCTCTTGATAGCCAAACAAGCTACCCTCTTCAGTTCCCTGTCTTTACCTGCCAAAAAATTTGCAGGAACTTGCCTGTTTCCTCTCATAGTACCTAGAAGAGTTATTTCCCTCTCTCTTAGAAGATCATCAGCAAGAGGCAACGAGACAAACCAGTTGTCTGCTGTGACATTTCTTTTAGAGCCAGTATTGGCTCAGTTAAGCGTAATACTAAATTGTGAGGTGTGTTACTCATGTTGAATGGCCCATTAGGCTGAACCCCAACATACACCTCTAAGCTACTTGTATAAAAATTTGTAGCTGATACAAGAGCAAATACCTTTATGCCGTACTTCGCATCTTTACTTGGAATGTACTGGCGAAAAGCACAGTTTCCCCGGAACGCCACCAATTGTTCGTCAATTGTCAAGTAGTCACTGGGATTGAATGCATTTTGAGAGTTCACCACAACCAAATAAAAGATTGCCCTTATTGCTGCCAGTTTATCTATAGACCTGCACTGCTCTCTACTGTAAACATCATCAAAACGTAAAGAGCACAACAGAAATCTGAAGCGACGTTCACTCATAGTTACATATACAGCTTCAACGCCCGTTCCATTTTTCATATTGAACATTTCCATGACATTTCTTCTGCTTGCTCGCATAACTCCAACCAAGAACAAAATACCTAATAAAGCTCTTATATCACATGAATCCGTCAATTTAGCATCTCGATCTCTTCCAAAATTGGATTCAATCTTTCTTATATAAACATTAGTATAAGTGGCAATTTTATTTATTACATTATCATCGAAAATGCACTCAAAGCTGTGAATGTGTGTTTTGACATTTTTAGAAAAACCTCTAGGTCCAGGCCTATGAAAGTTAGGTATTATATTATGAGCCGGTGTTCGAGATGTACGCGCAATTTGAGGTTCTATGTACCACCTAGTTTCTTTATCTTTGCCAATGTAAAATTCTCGGCTATCAACGTTAAGACTCACCGTCATCTTGTTCCATAGGTGTGGAATCATTTCTATTATTATTTGTTATTCCAAGCATTACCTCATTACTGTCATCAGAATAATGTTCATCTTCTCTAACAGGATTTATTCAATAAAGTCCTCCTCTGCTTCATCGGGATTTTCAGGGCCTAACATGCTCTCACAATCACTCTCCAATTCTTCTAACCACTTACGCAATTGGTCCCGATCACGATCAGACATTTTATTTGGAATAAAACAATAAAAATGTAAAAGAAAATATTCCACTAAAAACTCAATAGTTGAAAACAAACACTGACACCGTTAGTCGCGCAGGGTAATAAGTTACCCCAAGTAGCGCACTTGTATAGAAAGTCGATAAAACACAAACAAGCAGTATTCCAAGAGAGCTGAAACTGCACTAATAGGTTCAGAGAGAGTAAGAGAGAAGGTAACGGGCCGTTCAAGGTCACAAGTCTTGCCAACTGTCAATGACAAGAAATACAAAACGACTGGGGTAATAAATTACCCCGTGTGACCACTGGAGTGTTAAAGGTCTTTTTATCTCACCAATATATTGCTTGCCACACTCACATTTAATATTGTAAACACAGTGTATAGTGTCCTGTGTGCCATTTTTAGGTTTAGTTTGGACGAGATGTAGCCTAACAGTGTTCTGTGTTTTAAAAGCTGTAAAAATTTTATATTTTCTGGCCACACGCCTAACTTTTTCCGATAATCCCATCACAGATGGAATTTTCATGTATGCTGGAGGTTTATTTTCGTCTTTGGACTCGTACTTTTTATTATTTTTCACTCTTTTACATTTAGTAATAATGGATTGAGGATATCGGTTAGAATTTATATCCTGCTTAATGCGAGTTCTATCAGCCAAACAATCATAGAAATAAGGCCATTATGATTACATAGTTGTTTAAACAGTGGTAGTTATAAAAGCCATATTTTCTTGAAAGCTCACAATTCCCTCATTGTTAAGTAGGTTTTGTAACTATCTCGATTTTTTTAGCCAAGAGTGACATAGCTCTCGGAGTATGCTGTAGGGTTGGGAGATGTACACTTTGGGAGTTATACCACTCGCCTGAAATGCTGTCCACTATATCAAGTTCTTCTCTGACAACATCCAGCTGGTTTTATATATGTTGTGGCATTTTCCTCCTTAAAAAATTGTGGAGGATGCAAGCTGCAAGTACAATTTAGTCAATGTTTTCTACTAAAATTCCAATATTAGTCTGAAATATTCTGAATCTTGATTCTAAAATGCCAAACACATTTTCAACCACACCTCTTGCCCGCCATAGTCTATAATTATAGATTCTATCTTCTTTAGTTAGCCCTTTTCTCTGTGAGTATGGGTTAGCCCTTTTCTCTGTGAGTATGGCTTATGCAATCCATTATGGCAGTAGTAGCAAATTTCAAGTCCTCATGTGTTTCCAGTTGACAAATAGCGTAGTGTTGCTGTTGGTAGTTGTTCCGGTGATATAGAACTCGTCATCATGAGTCCTTTCTCTCAATACAACCACTCACTTTCTCTAACAGTTTTATGAAACAAGTTTCATTAATTCTTCGCAAGTAGTTTTTATAATCATTAGGCTCGTTTGCAGCAAGTTCTCTCAATAAATTTTGATTTACAAATCTATCCTTTTTAACTACCATTTTTTACACCCTTTGTTTAGGTCTTCTACTTCTTTTTATAGCAACTGCCACAACTACACCACTAGCAAGCAATACTTTTTTGGGTACGTCCGTGTCCATGATCTTCGAGTATAAAAATACTGTACATACTTTGCAGGGATATGTATCCACGAATTTCACTAACTTATACTGCATCAATGGGTGTAGCCCTGTATCATGGACACATACTCTAGATGCATGTATCATGAAACCGCTGTATCAATGTGTGCATCGCAACAAATCTCATCGTGAGTGGCCCACTGTATTGTTTTCTTCAGCAGACTAGTTATGGTCTGCAATAAGGAATTTATAAATGTTTGTTTTTAAATCAATCACAAGATAAAGAAAAACTCTTTAGATGGTGATAACTGTATTATGTGGCATATCTGTATACCAACTACATGATAAATAAAGGTTATTACAGAACAGCCAAATGGTTCATTATTATAACACAAAAGATTTTGAATGTTTCGAATAGTTTTAAATAGTTAGTTGTAAAAAACAAAAAATATAATTTGTCAAATTAAGAAAGAAAGGCTGAAGTTTTCTTTCGTTTGTTTATTTTGATAAGGCTTGGTGTTTTAATTACCAAAATCTTGGAAATATCTGGCAGTTAATTAAATAAATTATATATAGTCGACTAGTAATTCTTAAACTACTCTTCAACATAGTTTAATAAATCAATCTTTGAAACCATTCAAGAGAAAGTACAATGACATAATAAACACAACATTAAAACCATTTAAAATTCAAAATAAAATATTCTTCTATATTTTGTATTCCTTTTATATTATAAATATATATTTTGACTCACCGTCTACAATATATAATTTGTTATGACGGCCGTTTCAGCTATTCAGAAATTTTCAAGTATTTTTAGCAGGATATCCTTTGTCACTTATTAACACAAAAACACTCATTACAGTACACTAATACAACACAACAATAAATAACACGATACATTATTTAAAAAAGATAAAACAGAGCCAATTCAAAAATCTTCTACTGGTTGGGCCCAACATTCCGGATAGTACTGCGGACAGTGGCGGATCCAGGGCATCATTTTAGGAGGGGAACTTTCTGGGGGGGGGGGGGGTAGTAGAGGATATGTATTTTGAAATTAAAAACAAAAATAACCAATTTGGGAACATTTTCTTTCGGTATTTTATGTTTTTACAAGATTTTTTAAATCTTACTATTCAGATTTTGTATAATAGTTGAATAGTAAACCTTTTAATTATTTTAACAGAATTACGGATGTTTAAAGAGTAGACTACTAATAGACAAATTTTACAACTTTGATTTCAAAGAAACAAGTTTGATACTAATTATAAATTAACAGGTGACTTTTAGCTTAAAATAACAACATTTGAAGTTCAATTTATACTGAGTGTACTTAGGCCCAACGCTATAGTGAAAGTCTGTGGTTTCCTCCTGATTTTTCATATCTCTCAATCACTTGGTTGGGTTCAACAGGTATTCTATACCGTGGTGAATATAAAAGAGCACCAATCCAACCAATCTTTTCTGAACCATGGTAGTTCTTGTCCACGACTTCAAGTGCCTTAAGGGCCATGTTATACGGGCGCTGTTAACGCTGAAAACCAGGTGTTCAATTCCCAAGTTATGACGTTGAAAACGGGTCGTAACGCGGGACTCTGTCAACGTGGCGTCACTCACTTTCAAGGTGGACACCATTCAGTTAGGCTGTCTAAGTGTATTAAAAATAATATAAACATTTGAGGAATTGTGTAGGAGGAAGGGTAGACGAGATGGTTCATTGTCTCACCAACCTCATTCCAGCATTTAGCTTTCAATTATTTATTGCTATAATCCTTTGACTTAACAGGGGACTGCTGTTCGATAGTGTAAATATTTTTTTCAGTGTCAAACATTTTGTCACTTTCAAGTACACAATAACCATTTTGAAATAAACAGTAACAACTAGAACTAGGATAAAGTCGTTACTTTCTGACTACTGTGGCCTTTCTGGTCTGTGCTGCGAGTGCGAGTGCCCATCGAAAACGCTCCATATGACTTGGTTCGGGGTTGATAGCGCCTGGTTAATGCGGATTTGCCAGCGTTTATAGCGCTAGTATAACATGAACCACGGGAATTCCATTTACCTAATAAACCAATGTTAACGTGACGTCGGCGATAACAGCGCTCGTATAAAACGGCCTAAGGAAGAAATAACATTTCCGCACTTGCACTGCTGACTAGCAAGGTACACAGAACTTTAATATAAGCGTGAGGATGATGGAGAAAACATCTTTGTCACAAATATTTAGTATTGCTCGGTAAAAAAAACATGATTTCATGTAAGATAAAAGTTGCTTAGTCCTACATTGATTACTGTAGTTAATTTTGGCATGGACTCATTTTGATATTCGTGCAAAGAACTATACACTGTACAATACTTTATAACATACAGTACTTTGTCAGAAATACGAGTAAAAAACGAATATATCAAAGACCTGTATTAAAAAAAGTTATTACATTGTAATTCTCAAAGCAATACACTGCATTATTGTATTGTACTGCAATAAATTCTCTTTATCTCTACATCATTGAAACTATTTTTTAGATAACATAATTAATTATGGGTATATTCTCAATTTTGTAAAAAGAATAATACAGATTATCAAATTTAAAAAAATGTGCCTACTACACGGATTGTTGATGCATAATTCCGAGAACCATAGTCTAAGGGCTGGAACGTAGACCCTTACTAGCTCCGCACTGTCGTCTGGCCGTTTTACCGCAGCGCTTCAGCATAATATAATATTAGTACAGATTGATACAACAAGGACTTGAGTTCAAAATATCTAGTTGGTTGCAATTCAATATTTGTGACTTTTAGATGTAATGTGATTGTAATATGTACCTAAGATATTTGCCATCAAAATGTAGACCTGGCTTCCTATTTTCTTCTTTTTTTTTTGGTTTGGGGGG
>JAGFPH010000043.1:262787-309627 GCA_018207615.1 Philaenus spumarius
CCCCCCCCCCCCCCCCCCCCCCCGTGGATCCGCCAATGACTGCGGACGATGGTCAATCACGCTAATCGATGGAGGGGGTTACTTATCTCCAACAACGTATCGAACAATGCGTTGGAATCGAGTTTCGAGAGAGGGAAATCTAAATGAACCAAAGAAAGACAAATTCTCGGTGTTCAGTTATTTTAAGCCGTTTGAACACATATTCAGAAACCTACTCCAAAAGCAACAATATAAAGTTACCTACAGACCAACAAATAATTTAAAGAGCCCCAAAAATCCCTCTAAAAAGATATTCCACATTGACAAATTTGAAGGATCCAGAATATATGAACTATCATGCAGTGACTGTCCAAAGAAATATATAGGACAGACAGGGAGATCTTTCAAAAAAAGATTTAAAGAACATATTCCATCCTCCAAACAAATTGCACACTTAACAAAGTCAGAATCTAAATTCACAGAAGATCTTATTCAGGCCGATCATGGATATTCTTGTATGGAAGACTCACTTACAATATTACGCCGTTGTAAAAAAGGGCCGATTTATGAATTCCCTTGAGCAATTCGAGATATACAAGCATCATAAAATCTACAATAACATTTTATTAAATGAAAAACTTCGATTCCAACGCATTGTTCGATACGTTGTTGGAAATAAGCAACCCCCTCCATCGATTAGCGTAATTGACCATTGTCCGCAGTACGTATCGGAATGTTGGACCCAACCAGTAGAAGATTTTTGATTTGACTCTGTTTTATATTTTTTAAATAATGTATCGTGCTATTTATTATTGTGTTGTGTTAGTGTACTGTAATGAGTGTTTTTGTGTTAATAAGTGACAAAGGATATCCTGCTAAAAATATTTGAAAATGGCTTAATAGCTGAAACGGCCATCGTATGAAATTAAATATTGTAGACGGTAAGTCAAAATATATATTTATTATATCAATATTTGAAATGGCGTCAAACAAACGTTTTGATTCATATTATACATAAAGGCTACATGAATACATTCATGTTCTATAATAAATCAGTAATTAATTCGTAATGACAGGTGTTCGATATTGCGGACAACCCACCAATATGATCTTCCTGTTCAGAGATGCCAAACTCTTGGTGAGAATCTATACACGCACCTACACAGTTTCATATGTCAACAAGTGGACATTGAATATACAGGCATGTTAAGAAAACATGATATACAGCTTATTGGTACTTCTGTTAAACGTTCTGTCTGTGATTCGTAATGGGTTAAATTGAATAAGAAATTGTTTGTATGTAATATATACTATGAAAATAAGATGAACTCATTTTACTGTAGTAAATTGAAATATTTGTATTATTTTTTATAGGCAATATATCAGATGCACTCAAGACTACACCTAAATAGTTTGACTGAACATAATTCATGTGCTGGGAAAGCCCTGCGAATGCTTATGGTGTGGGCACTTCTTCCTTCCAGTCTATTGAAACTAGGTTTGGACGAAATAAAACACTTTATTAAAGTCAATGAACTAGAACATTACTTCGAAGGCTTGTTGGAATATATGACTGATTACTGGTTGAATACCATAGGTCCAAAGAAAACATCGTTATCTAACTACAATCATATGATTAGTTTAGAAACAGAACATTTTTTTTATCAGATTATTGACCTTATGGGCCCTCTGCCAAGTGTTTGGGAATTTACGTGTACGTATTTATAATTTTTTTATAAACTGATCTTAGATATAATATGCTATAAATACTTATTTTGCAGTTCTGGTTTTAATAATCTTTGTATGGTCTTCTATCTGTGGTGGTACTTTGGTTTATTTTATTTACATTTTTATTTTATGCCAATCAGAATAATGAAGACTAGGAAGTAGTGTATAGCTCAAGTAAACTAGTAACGTACGCACATGTGTTGAAGGTTCCAACTGTAGAAGGTTGGATGAGCACATTTAGCCACTTTGCCATTCTGTTCCTAAGTTATGTTTGAACCAAAAGTCGCAAATTATTAATTTTGTTGTTCTAAACCTGCTCTTTAGTATGAATTTTTTTAAGCTCCTAACTTTGTAGTAGTCGTTCTTCAAATGTTTAATTTAATTACATCATTGGACCTGGTATTTGTTTTATTACTTAGTCTCATAACAACTTAAAAAGCAATTAAATATAGTAAAAAACATAGGATTCCACTGTCTTCAGGATAGTACCTGTTAATATTCCCAACATTTTTTACAAAATCCAGATATGGATTTATAATATTTGAGAAGTTATTAAAAATGTTGTGGTAAGTCGTAATTTGAATACTAACTGCTTTTATAAAATTTTACCTAAAAAGTTATGTTTATCAGATTCTAACTGTATTATCACATGAATTCTTAGACAGTGGTGGTAACAAGTGTTGCAAACCTCCCCAGAATGTAACATTAACAAAAAATACATTTTAAAATACTTTAAAAAAATAACACAGCTAAATTTCATTTGTTATGCCCTTAGTGTGAGAACACAGACTCTTGAGGGGAGGCTTAATTTGTTTTGACAAATATCAGATCTCAAATCACTCCCTACTACTGAATAGTGATTAGAAAACTGTATGCACGCCCAAGGTCAAGTGCTGTTCCATAACAAATGGCTTTCCTAATTGTTTAAAAATAATAATTATTATCATTTATATCTTTTACTCAGTAAAATTCTGAAGCTAGACAATATAGTGAAGGTGATCAAAATTGTGATTTAAAGTAATAATAGCAGGTAAACATTATATTTTACATCAATATGTAGAGAAAACAAAATGACAAATCAATTTGTTTATTTATTAGTTTTTTGTGTTCCTTCCACAGTGTCGAATCTCAGAGGTCTGTAATTAAAAAATGTAATAGTAGAAAGGTTTGATAATTTGGATTAGTACATCAGAGCAAATGTCTATTGTGATTCATGAATATAAACTGTTGAATGTAAAGGTACAGTATGTTTATTTGTTTATGTTGAAGGTGGAAAGCCTTCAATAGGTTATCATTATGAATAAAATATTATGTCCGTCTTTGTGACTTTTATTATAAAGTACTTTACTTACCCAATCCATGACGCGTTTCAAAACTAGTTCCATCATCAGATATCCCTCTGCTGAGGTCGTCATAACATTAAAATGAATTATTAAAAGAAACATAACACATACTTATTCACGTGAACATTAACACAAAACACAAGAACACAAAAAATGTACTTCCGCGTGTGCACACCATCGACCACGTTTGACTACTAATATTACTGTTTCCCCTTCCTGTCGTATTGCGTTTGCTGTTTGTCTTCCTTATCTAGTATTCTCGCGAAGTCATACAATAAATTAGATTTAAAATTTAGTTGCTCGTTTAAAACATGCTCCGGATTCATTGATTGTGCCCTGTATATCTCGTATTCTTCTAGTGGATCCATTAACTTGCTTTTCTTACATATGTGTAATGGACGGAAGTTATTTTCAAAGCTAGTGTAAGAATACTCTTCATCCATAATGTGGCGTGCGAAGTTGAATTTGACAAAGGTTCCACGGTTACTTGGGAGATGTTCTTTATAACGTTTTTTAAATTGCCTCCCCGTTTGTCCTACATAAAAGCATTCGCACTCGTCACAATCAATTCTGAATACACCCGACTTTTGATCTCACGGTGTTGCTTTTTTACTCTTCAGTAAGTTTTTTATGTTATTCGAGGTGCGGAATGACATGGTAACATCTATCTTTTTTAGTGTGTTGGTCAATATGTTTGGTAGGACTACTCCATATTCTATAGATCTGAATGTTTTTTTTGTATTTTGTTCTTTCATTGGTTTGTTCTTATATATTGTGTGTTTTTTAAAGATCGCATCAATCATGGAACTCGTATATTCGTTTTCTACAGCAATATATTTTATAATGTTAAGTTCTTTATGGAATTCCTGATTACTGAGTGGTGTTGTTATCAATCTATGGACAAAACTATTGTACGCAGCCATTTTGTGTGTAGTTGGATGATGGGATTCCGCATGAATAGTAGATACGGTGGTTGTGGGCTTTCCAAAAATCTTGTATTGAAAAGCGTCCGCTCTGATAACTGTGAGATCCAGGAAATTTAGCGATCGCTCTGTCTCCACTTCAAGGGTGAATTGGATATGGCTGTTGATTTGATTCATATACTTTTACAGGTTTTCAATCTGTCTGAACGTTCCATTGATATGACAAAGGTGTAATCTACATAACGGGAATAACTTACTATGTTGTTGTGAAGTTTATTTTCTTTGGACAGAAGGTATTTGTTCTCAAATTCGTTCAGATAGATGCCGGCTAATAACCCTGAAAGTGGCGATCCCATTGCCAGTCCTTCTTTTTGGATGTAGAAGTTTTCATTAAATGTAAAATAATTCTGGTTCAGTATAACCAATGTTGATATTAGTTCATTAATCAGGAGAGGATCTAACATTTCTGCTTCTATAAGACGTTTATTTAGTATGGAAATTGTTTCCTTAACTGGAACATTGGTGTAAAGATTGACAATGTCAAAGGATGCCATTTTATATGTAGGCAGTAATTTAATGTTACTGATTTTGTTGATAAATTCATTGTTGTTTTTTAGGCTATGATTATTCTCTTAAATTTATGCTGTTTTGTATGATTTGCGATAAAATTTTTGCTACTCCGTATCCCGGAGCGGTAGTGAAATTGATAAGTGGCCTGATAGAGATATCAACTTTGGCCTTTGAACATGGGTGTCTGAGCGTTTATGGACTTAATTCTGTATCTAATATTGTCACTGAATAAATGGGTGCAGACGTTAATAGATTTGTTTATATTTTTTACACATTCACTGGTGTATGAAGACCATTCTTACACTAGCTTTGAAAATAACTTCCGTCCATTACAGATATGTAAGAAAAGCAAGATAATGGACACACTAGAAGAATACGAGATATACAGGGCACAATCAATGAATCCGGAGCACGTTTTAAACAACCAACTGAATTTAAAATCTAATTTAATGTATTACTTCGCGAGAATACTAGATAAGGAAGACAAACAGCAAGCGCAATATGGCAGGAAGAGGAAACAGTATATTAGTAGTCAAACGTGATCGATGGTGTGCACACGCGGAAGTACATTTTTTGTGTTCTTGTGTTTTGTGTTAATGTGCTCGTGTATAAGTATGTGTTATGTTTCTTTTAATAATCTATTTTAATGTTATGATGACCACAGCAGGGGGATATCTGATGATGGAACTAGTTCCGAAACGCGTCATGGATTGAGTAAGTAAAATACTTTATAATAAAAGTCACATAGACGGACATAATATTTTATTCATTATAATCAGTGACTTGGATACACGACAGTGAGTTTTAAATTGGAGGCTAACATTGCCTGGAAAATTAATTTTTTTCAAACTAGAAAAACTTACATGGTCTTAACCCAGATTCGAACCTGTATCTTGAGCTTTGGGGTATTTTAGGCTGCATGCCTGCCTAAGGTTCAGTTTAAATTCAGGGACATACATTCATTAACATTGCCTGTGTTTTGTTTTTAATACACCACTGAAGCTCCATTTTCTATGCTCTTGATTTTTTGTGTGGCTAGAATGAAGGTTGACATTTGCCTGCTCAACCTATTTTGACATATGAATTTTGTATATATAAAAATCCAATTTTTTTTTAGAAAATGTGGAGAAGTGCCTAAGTTGGACATTGAAGGGGTATATAATTTGCAATGATAGGTTAGATTTGAGTTCTGAGAATAAAACCTTCAGTAGTAGCATATCAAATTTAAAAAGCAACATTTTTATGTTCAGGCTTGACTTAAACAAAACCAAATAAGACAAAAAATTATTTTTAAATTTTTACTTTGAAAATACTTTTAAAATGGTGTAATACTTCACCTTTATTAAAATTTCTTCAATAACAAGCCCGCCCCTCAAAATATGCCTTTTGGGATAGTACTGGAATGTGAATCAAAGATTTTCCTTAGATTATTACTTATGAAATTATGGTGTTTGAGTTTAAAGCAAGTCTCCCTATTCATACCACATGTTATAGAAATAAAGCTGCACGTATCTGTTGATGTAAACTAGTATGTAGTGGGAGTGATGATAGGTGACTTCATGAGTAATTCACCAATTCATTAACCCTAGAAGTGGCAGACAAACACTGTGTATCGTTTCAGATTCCCGCAACTGTACAATTGTCCCGTTTTAGACAACACAATTTGTATTGAATATTTCACCCACTAAAAATTATCCAATCTCAATAAAACAAAAACCATTGGAAAGGGAATGTTTCAAACTTTAATTTTTGTATTTATAATTTCTTTCTAAAACGTATATTTACATATGTAATCATCGTTGTAAAATTGTAGTTGTCTAAATCAATTGATGTCGTGCAAGAAAACAATAGGAAATTATGCAAACGTCTCTATAGTTTGCCCAAACAGTGTCTGATATCAAACGTATTCAAAAAAGCAAACAAACTAAATCAAAATCAATATAACAGTAAACGTATACTAAGAAAAAAATAAAAAATAATTACAAATTCATTTTGCAATGTTACTGTACAATAACTAATAAATCAATAAAATAATATTATAAAACGTAAAACGAACATTGTCTTCTAAAATTTCCAATGTACGCAAAAAAAGAAACTAAATCAGAATCAATATAACAGTGTAAACAGTGTAAATCAGTATACTAAAGTAAAACAAAATAAAAATAAATACAAATTCGTTTTAAATGTTACTGTACAATTACTGATAAATCAAGAAAATAATATTATTAAACTAACACGAGCATAACATATTTGTAAAATAAAATGTAAATAACCATTTTTAAGTAGTAACATTCATGATTTTGTAACCTACTGACCATAAAACCGCTTAGAGTTGTCACAATTGTAACATGTTTGGACTCATTTTGCGAGGAATAATATATAGAGTTCAGTAGAGTAAAAATTAAGTTAAGTTAACGATAAGAAAAATGTGATTTTGTAGCAAAAGGGCTAGTTGGTGATTCATAGAAAAACCATTAAGCAGGTAGGCCGTGTGAGCGTGTCTGCCCGTGTGGGAGCGAGGGTCGATTTTATGGTTTAGAGCGCACGTCTGTTTGGACAAAGAATAAGTCTCAATATCGCTCGACAGAATTATTTTGAAAATAAGATAATGATACCTTTAGATTTATCAAGATTTGATCTTTCTAAAACTGCCTTCCAATCAGTTGTCACTCTTATAGTTTTCAAAATTTAAAGTTTTCTGTAAAACCATTGCAATTGGACAGTTTTCAACCAATGAAAAGCACATTTTGGAATCGATTATATTTATTACAATTCGATATATTTGTAGAGAGAACTTCAACCTATCGTTTCGTGTAAAGTTAACCACATTTACTGTTACAATTTTATTCGTACAGTCGTAGGAAATACAGAAATTTGTTAAATTTAATACGCCGAGTTCCTACAGTTTCGCTATGCGTTGTTCAAATATCTAGGCCGCCAGGCTATGTATAGGTTGAATTTGTGAGATGTTTTATCCTTTCGATCTAATTTTGTGATACAAGTAAAACTAAGTGAAATATGTTTATAAAATAATAATTTACGAGTATACAGTTCAATTCTATGATTTATTTTCTACACTTTTTTATAATAATATTTCACTTTTTGACAAAGCATATATTCCTAAATTACTATTCAAACTAGGCCTAGTTTTTTTAGCTGTCTTGTAGTAGGAACATAAAAACTGGTGTCTTCTAAAAAATAAATTTGAAATTGATATATATTTTTATACACTTCTATTTAGAACTAAATTACAAAACTTTTGTACTATTTGAAAAAGGAAAAATCTCAAAACGTTCTAACACTACCACTTCTAGGGTTAAGAACAATCAAGTTATTGGTAATTTGTAATATTTTTCAGCAATGAACTAAATGAAAAATGCTATCGTAAGTTAATTTAACATTTAAATCGGATCATTAATAATAAAAATATGACATCTACAAATCTTCACTCAGGTTTTTGGAATTTTAGGTTGTACAGAATGAACCATCTGAATTAGTCTCCAGCACCTTAGGTGTTTTGTATCATCTATAAACTCAATTAGATCAGTATTTTAAGTTGTTTAAATATTTGGTCATATTATTACTTTGGTTGAGTGTTAAATTTTGAATTTGGTTACTTATCTCATTTTTATGTATGTTGATTTGTTTTTAGCCCAACTCCGAAGTTTAGAAAATAATGTATCAATTGATATTAAGAAGTTAAGAATTGGAAAACTCATCGGAAGACCGAAAAGAGCAAGTACATTAAAAGTTGATGCTAACATACAGGAGAACTTGTTAAGATTGGAAGGTGGGTTATGTACAATACAAGAGTTCTTGGAAAAGTTAGCAAAGAGTGTAAAGTATTTAGAAGCAAGATTAAGAAGGCCTCAATATAATTTTGACCCTTCGGATGCTGCTCAAGTTACTGCTCAAGATACTGCTCATGATTCTTCAAGTGAGACTGCCGATCAAGTAACAGACGATGGCTCTGTTTATTATGAAGAAGATCCTACAACAAAAATTGATCAAATAGAAATCATGATAAATGATGACCAAGAAGATTTACAGGTTGGCTTTAGTAACTATTACCATTCCTACAAATTTATTAAGACTCGTACTAAATTTAATCAATTGTTTGGTAAAAAGGTACATAATAAATAATATACCTAAACATGGTATGTGTGTGAAAACGTAATATCAAAATAATTTATTATTTGTATGCAACTAAATATTATTTTAATTAATTACAGGGTTTCCCCTAGTATTATATATGTTTTATCCATTTAAAGTTATTATATCTCCTAAGAGTAGTAACACAATGTTTGAAAAGTTTTTTATAACATCAATTATAAATAAGGGATGGAAAAAATAGTGGACACAGTATCAAATCCGTTCAAAGTTATTGCAAACCTTTTAAATATTTTCTAAAACTATGGTCTGTCACATTTTTTGATAACTTCAACCTTTAGTGCAAAATGCAAATAAATTTATTGAATTCTTACTGTCATTTAGGGAGTAAACGGAACTTAAAAATCTACCTGTGTCTGACAGATAAGCCGAAAATGATTTTTTATTACTTACAGTAGAAAACTTTTGAATATTCATGTAAATGATTTATAATTGAATACAAAAATATTTTTAGAATATATTTTCAATTAGCTTAATAAAGTACGTTTGGTAGCTAATCCAATGATGAGCTCATTGTTCACTAATTCTGGTAGCAATTGATTGTATTGAAATAAATAACATCCTGATGACAAAACCCAGGATATTGGTTTTCCTAAGCCATCTAAATATTCTCAATTCATTGTAAGTTCTTTTCACTGTTTCCAATTTTTTCAGCTCTGTTAACTAGTTTTAAGTTTCAAAACTATTTTTTTCTGATCAGATGATGATAATTTAATAATAATATATTTAATTTTAACATTTAAGGTAGCAGGCCATGATTACTTGATCAGATTTTTTACCCTTAACAAAACCAATTCACTAATAAAATTCAATGTAGTGTTGGTAGGAATTCAACATCAAAGGAAAAATTATGTTTTTCTGTTTTGTGGATACTCTTTATGCATAGTCTTATCAGTTACTGTACTCAAAACATAATTTGTTACAGATATAGTATTTTGAAGTATGAAAACTTATTAGTTATAAGTAATATAATAAGCATAAGAAAACGTAGTAGGCCTAAGTAACCAAACAATTTTTATAGTACATTTGACTAAAGAAATATAAAAATGTAACAAAGTAAAAGTTATTAAATTTGTTCCTTTGAAGTGTTATTGTTTTTCAGTTGCATGAAGAAGAGGCTCTGTCTATGTTTATGTCAGAAGAAGAAGGATCTCAGTTTAAAGAACCAAGCTGTATATCGTGTTTCCTTAACAAGCCTGTATATTCAGTGTCCCCTTGTGGACATATGAAACTGTGTAGTGCGTGTAAAGATTCTCACCGTCAGTTTGGTATTTTTGACCAGGAAGGTCGTAGACTTGAGGTGTGTTGTCCGCAATGTCAAACACCTGTCATTATGAATCAGTGATTTATTACAAATGAATGTACTCTAGACCTAATTAACCAAACAATTTTTATAAAAATGTAACAAAGTCAAAGTAATACTCATTAAATTTGTTCCTTTGAAGTGTTCCAAAATTGTTTCTGTTCTGTTTCAAACTATTCTGTATTCAAACTTTTCTGTATTAACACGTTCGCTACCGGGCGGCTCATATATGAGCCGTGTCGGTCACTGTGGTAGCAGCCCGCAATACTAAAAGAAAGTCCTTTGCTGTGGCTCAGATATCTATAAGTATGACCACCCCCACAGCCCGGATAAAAAAATGTGTTTTATTTATTAGTTTTCATTACATTTAGCATATCATTCTGGTGGCAAATATGAAATTTTTTTTAGGATTTAGGCCGTCAACCTCATACTTGAATTAAAGCTCTCGACGAGAAACTTTCAGGTTAATTGCCAGAAGTTAACATTTTTTAATTTTGGAAGCACCTTTTGGGCGGGAATTTTTTTTTCAATTTCTTAATTTTTCCATTTTGAACGCGTTTTGTAAGAAAACGGTAACAGATAGCAAAAAATGTTAAATACAAAAGTTGTAGAAAATTTAATTTCAAACTAACGACTTTCCGTTACATTTAAGATCAGATCATCCGTTTAACCGGTATTCACCCAAGAAGGAGCTCCGTCCTACAAGCCTTCAAATTTCCCATGTTAATCTTATAGAGATAATGTTTAATGAGTTTGAGTCAGCTGCCAAATAAAACAGCTGTTTTTTATAATTGAACAGAACTGTTATTCCTTATGGATGGATAAAATTATTGTTGTAGTTCTAAAAGTGACATTTCTTTTTCAAAATTTATTTTTTCTGTGGGAAATGGATCCATCAAACATTTGGAAGTGAATGGGAAAAAATGTATACTGCTCAATGGCATCACTTTTGTAAATACGTTGTCTGAGTTGATAGAATTTGTCTATCCTAATAGTGTTGTGGCAGGGCCATTTTATCAGGAACAAATGCCAGTATAAGAGAAAATCGCGAATAAAATTTAAACTCTGAACTTCTTTTTATACCACCTTTCAAGTCATAGATACAACTTCTTTTTACTAAGTATTCAAATAGATACACTATAGATACAATCCAGATGTTAAAAATACTGAGCGATGCTCGGTCACCCAGGTACAAACAAGCCAAAGATTAGCGAGAGCCTTTAGCGAGTTTTTCAACTGCGAGCGAAACGAAGCAGCCATCTTAGGCAGGGTTGGGACGCGAAGCTTCCAGGGGCATAGCCCCTAGTTATAAATAAATTTCATGCAAAAGAGACATCACATCAATATTTTGAAGTAACCATCCAAACAATAACCATAAGGCGAATAAAAATTAAATTATAAACAGCAGGAATTAAAATATGTTTCTATCACTGTTTCATAAAAGTTTCCTTAATAGATTTCCTATCAAGTAAGTAAGTAACCAATGGCATAACAGTTTTTCCTTGCCCCCGCAAGAATTCTCATGTTGCCCCTTTATAATATATATATAGGCTATATTAATTGTACAGTATTATGTTTTTTACTAAGGTTTCAGATAAGTGTTAAGTAGGCAAGGGAATTAAATAAGTAGCCTTAGGTTAAACAATTTTAAGAAGTATTTCATTATAAAAAAACATACTTTGTGGTATTTCATTATTTAAACTTTTTAGCATTTTTTAAGCGAAAATCTCAATAATTATTTATTAATGTAATTGTTTCTGGAGATTTCATTTTCTACACTTAAAAAACTAAGTCCAGACAGTATTTCTTGAAGCATAGAACTTCTCAGGTAGTTTTTTTTTTTTACTAGTTTGATTTACTTTTATAGATCTATTAAATAATGTTAATCTACCCATGTTTATTTTTAAAATCCTTTAGGCAAATTTTCCTTAGCTAGTAGCAATGAATACTTAACACTTATAAGAAGCGAAACCTTAGGCACTAAAAGGTAACACTAGTTGGTAGTTTACCGAGAATTCACTCCGAGCGCCACCAGTCTTTTTGCGGCCTGCCGAGAGTTTAAAAGAAAACACACTAAATTCAGCCCGGTAAATCTCCAGAAATAGGTATCAATAGAGTTTTAAAATAAAACCAAACAAACTCAAAAAGAGTCCTTATAAATAAACCGATGAAATAAAAATGACAATTCTTATTTTTTTATAATAATGACATTTACTTTAATTTAAAACAAACCGCACAAAAATCGGTTACATAGATTTCCAGATATAGGTATCAACAGGGTTTTAATCTAGAAACAAAAAAACCCAAAAAGTTTCCTTATAAGTATAAGGATGCAGTACAACTTACTTATCATAACTTTTTTAATAATAATAGCAATATTCTCTTTTTATTTCAAATAAACAGAGCTAAAATGGGCCTGGTATATCTTCATAAATATGTAGTATAGGTGTTTTATTCTAGAACCGAAAAACCCCAAAAAGTAAATTTATAAGTATACTGATGAGATAAAAATTACTTTTCATAACATTTTGATAGTAAAGACAATATTCCCATTTATTTTGAATAAACACCACTAAAATCGGACATGTAGATCTCCAGAAATAGGTATCAATATGGTTTAACTTAAAACCAAAAAAACTCAAAAAGTGTCCTTATAAATACACTCATGAAAAAAATGGACATTTCATAATTAATTACTGTATTTAATAATAAGGACAAAATTTTCTTTCATTTAAAACAAATAGCACTAAAATATGACATATTATAGATCTTCAGAAATAGCTATCAATAGAGTTTTAACCTAAAACCAAAAAACCCAAATAGTGCTCTTATAAAAATATACCGGTACTCAAGAAATAAAATTGACATTTCATTATGTTTTAATAATAATGACAAAATTTTCTTTTATTTAAAACAAACAGCCCTAAAATCGGACATGTAGATCTCCAGAAATAGGTATCAAGAATTTAACTTAAAAAAAAAACAAAAAACTCAAAAAGAACCCTTTTAAATATACCCATGAAAGAAAATTTACATTTCATCATTTTTTATAACTATGACAACATTTTATGTCATGTAAAACAAACAACACTCAAATCAGCCCCATACGTAGATCTTCAAAAATAGGTATCAATAGGTTTTAACTTAAAACAAACAAGCAAAACTCAAAAATTGTCCTTATAAATATACCCATGAAATAAAATTGAAATTTCATAATTTTTTGATAATAATGACAACATTTTTTCTGCCATTTAAAACAAACAGCACTAAAATCGGCCCGATGATAGATTTTCAGAAATAGGTATCAACAGGGTCACCAAATGTTTAAGGGTGTACTGAATTATTATATAAGTAAGATTTGGGCAATAATAGACGTTTGGTAATCAAAACAACAGCATTATTAACCTAGCTATTAAAAATATAGGCAACAACAAATTGTATACACTGAATACATTATTGTACATTTATTAGGTACTAAACTATTTCATATTGCTTCTATGCATTAAGTACTGTAATATTTTTATAATTATAGTAGGCCTAATAATAGCCTATCGCTGTAATGCACGTTATGTTTGATTTAATCCAAATAAAGTATTAAAAGAAAAAAATGTATTACGTCTAAGCTTGGTTTAGTCTTTAGAAGTGAACTTATGTAGGACAGCAATAACATGAAAAAAGAAATTCAAATGGCCTTTTTAATAAAATAAAACTTCATTTAATCAGGTAAACAAACTGGAATACTTTTCCTTTTAACAAATATGTTGCTCCCATCACCAAGTTAATTTTTTGGCAATTGTAAACACTATACACACACATTATTTTAGTTCATAGCATTACAAATTTAACACTATTATATAATTACGTAGATTATTTTTTTAAATAAAATTATTTCTATTTGGTTTGATTTTCTACTATTATTAAATACTCCTTCCTTGTAAGTTATGATAATGTCTATTATCATTACTACGCTATAAATTATTAAACTTGATCACAAGTTTTCTTATCATATCATGTCTTATCATCGGCAATAGCTGAGCGAGTATGTCAACACAATACAGCTAGGTTGTGAAAGGAATCCTGTCTGAACTGTGCCGAGCATTTTTGTATTTTATGACATTTAATGGTGTTTTTAAGTACAAAGTTTCACACTTTATAAGTATTCCAAAACATTTTTTTAAAGTTGACTTGCAATTTATGCTAAAAAGTTTAAAAAATAGATTTACAAGGTTGAACAATTATTGTAGATAAAGCTTTTAAACAAACAATTTAGTCTGCTTCACTTTGTACTACTACACACTTAACTTTATGGTAATACTAAAACCAATGAATACTTAACACAAAAACCCCAAACATTGGAAATTAGCACGAGTGAAAGTGACGGGGTATGGTGGGGTGGGTCAACAATCCAAAGTCCAAGTTGGGGAGAAATGTACAGTCCGAGTCTGGGAAAAAAAAGTATAGTCCATCTCGTTGACGCTAGTGAAACCTGTTGGCTTCTCAGTGAAGTAGGCTTTCTCGGTGACTCATAAGCACTACGGTTTCGCCTCTTATAAGTTGTTAAGTATTCATTGCTAGTAGTCACTGGCCTCCAAGGTTTGCAGCTCCCCCCCTCCACGCATTGCAGGATTGTCTGTTACTCCCACTGGATTTAAAAAAAAAATATTAAACAATATAAATATCTGAAGTTAAATATTAGCCCAGTTAAATAAGACCTGGAGGTAGAAATAAATGTTGGAAAGCTGGAAATCATTGTGATCGCTTTATTTGACATCAAATTGAAGTATCCTAGGTTTGCACCACCCAACGCTGCGAGCTTCAAAGGAGGGGTCCAAAAACCCCAACATTTTCGGCCTTTTTTCAGTTTTTTGCTTTTAACTCCTAAAGTAAGCATCTTACAGAAAATATTACTCTTTCATAAATTAAAGAGCATTAAATTATACGTTGATTGGTTACCCACAAATTTTAATTTGACCGAGAAATATTGTCCAAATCAATGGTCAAAAATGATGATTTTTACCATCTTTGCTTAAAAAGTTACTATTAAGACTTTTAAACGTCTGTACCGTGGAATCGGCTGTTCTAAATGAAAAGACGTACTGAATGAAAGTTGTAGGACATTTAATTCTGCATTCAGCAAGTACCTAACATTTCAAATTCGATCAAGTCTACAAATAGAAAATTAAATTTTTCGATCTGCAGTTATACGCGTAGCAGTCCGCAAAAAGGTACCTTCCAGTCACAAATCTACTCCCCACTAATTAAGTTTATAAATTGGTATTCTTAATTTAAAACTCATCAGTAAATTTTATAAAAATAATTTTTAAGAAAATTTAAGAAAAACTAATTTAAATTAATGATACATTTAAATATATTGTCAATGAAATATCGAAACAGGAATGTATAATTTTGGAAATTTTTTTATATGTGTTATTGTATTTTGTATTTGCAAATAATAATAAAAAATAATATTTATATACAATTAAGTCAAAAATAAAGTCATTAATAAAGTTGTTGAAGTGGAAGGTTCATAAAAAATATAGAGTCGACCAACATTGGTTCTTCTGTGGTATATGCGAAGGGTAAGTCGTTAAGAAGGGATCCCGTTATCTACTATAGTACAACGCATTTAGAATGGCGAGCGGGCTGTGCATGCGCAGGAAAGCCCGCCTCCCACCAACTTCAGTCTTAGTCAAATAGTAAAAAAAGGACAGTCAGTGTCAAATCTACACAGTGTGCGTGGCTGTGTTGTATAGCCTATGTGGTGTGTATAAAGCCAAACTTTGGGTCCAATATTTCCGTATGGCAACAATAATGAAATGCTTCATACATGCTGAAAGAGGAGGTTACTGGAACGGCCATCTACGAAGTGTACAGCAAATGTTGCCATTCTTTCACGCCAGTGGACATTTTCTGTATGCTAATCGTGCCAACTGTATTTTCAGGACATGGCTGACCTTAAATCCAAACTTACTACTTAGGACTATAATAGTTTTGTGGTCAAAGGCTTTTTTACAGTACGAAGATCTGAAAAATCATGGTCTCGTATATGGTCAGACATGACCATTGAGCAAACTTTAATGCGATCTATCAAAATTCAAGGTGGTTTGAGTGATGGAAGAGGCATGACAGATAGCGTTCTCATGAAGTGGATTTCGTCTATGCCTGCAATAATGAAAGTGTCTCTGCAAATAGAACAATTTTGTGGCGTTACCTTCTCCACAACAGAGCAACACGTTGATGCCAGATTTTCTAGAATTCGACAAGATGAAACAGATGTCATGAAGTTTTTAGGCTGGTTTTCAGCACATAATCCTTTTCCAGTTGGAGAAAGCATTATGTCAATCAGCACTGGAGTAGTAGGGGACGAAAGATAAATTGTCATCAAGCTTATGAGATTGTTATCCAATGTATGGAAAATATAATAGGCAGAAATTTCAAGGACGTGAATTTTCAAAGGAAGAAACAAGTGTCACTCCTTAAGTGTACTACTTCCAAAGTCAGGATTCGTGACGAGGATATACCGGTCAGCTCTGATACTATTTTCAGACGCATTTCATTTTTCAAGAAGTCTGACGAAGATCTCAAGAAATACACTTTGAATTTGAGCTGGCACCGTACCCACTTTCAATTTTTGATGACATAGGAATGCGAAAAACACGTAAATCTGTTTTTTATGACTTATTTGACCCATTCACCAGTGAAGATGAGAAATTACACTGCTTGGACGACCCAGTGTATGTCATTGATGGTGGATTTCTTCTGCACCGAGTGGTATGGCAGAGTAAAGAAAGGATTTCACACATCCTAACGAGATATGTTGATTACGTTAAAAAATATTACGGCAAACCAGGCACCACCTTCGTGATTGATGGGTATCCAGAAGACGCATCCATGAGGAGCACTAACTAAAACAGCTGAGCGCCTTCGACGAAAATTTAAGTTGTCCGCATCCAACGTAGAATTTGATGAAACTATGACAGCTACTTTGTCAAAAGAGAAGTTTTTATTTAATGACCACAACAAGCAGCGCCTCATTTCTATGTTTAGTACAAAGCTGGAGGATGAAGGGTTTCTGGTCAAGGTAGTAGTGGAAGATGCTGACCGAGACATTGTCACGATTGCTGTAGGCATGGCAGAGACGTCATCATAAGTTGCAATTGTTGGAGAGGACACGGATCTCCTCATACTCCTCACAGCTATTGCACCAAACAACAGCAATATCGTATTGATAAAGCCTGGAAAGGATGCGTGTGAGAACACCTTATACTCTCCCACTAAATTCAAGTTTTCTGATGCTGCCATAACCAACATCCTCTTTTTGCATGCCTTCAGCGGTTGCGATACAACTCCAGCATTTTTCCGGCAGGGAAAAATCAAATTTATCTAGACTCTGGAGAAAAACCCACTGTTGCAAGAGGCTGTGACTATATTTAACAGCGACTGTGCCACCCCATTTGAGATAGATTTAGTTAGTCAAAAATTTCTCGAAGCAGTTTATGGGGATAAACACAGGCAGGCTTCACTCAATACTATAAGGTACGACCACTTCATCAAAAGGATGCCCAATGACATTAATTCTGTGGCTGTTGGGTAAAAATACATAAGTTCAAAATCACTACTTTTCAGGAGAGCAGTTTAAAAATTCAAAATGTTCCCCAAAATCGGAGAATTGATATTTAAACTTACTTGATACATATTTATTAATAAAAAACTTACTTTATATGAAGAGGTGAATAAAATTAAACTCATCCCTTTACTTAATAAGAAAATTGACTTGTGTACTTTTGCTCATTCAGAATGCAACAGGTAAAAGTGCATATGTTTACTCAACACACACAACACATATTTGAACATTGTATTATCAGTATCCAAGTCACAAATTAAAGTAAAAATTATATATTTACTTTTGTATATCCGTCGTGTGACTTCGTATTTATATTTTGGCTACGCGTTTTGGAATCTATGTTCCATCATCGGGCTTCTCTGAAGGTCAGCTAGTCATTAATTATATTAAAAACACTTCACAAACACACATAATATTAAACAAAAATACGTTGCCGCGAGGAATCGGTGCGCACCGTTAGAAGGTCGACCAACTACTGACTATGATAGTTTAAGTAATCTTATTGTCGATCCTTATTGCGGTATCATAAAGCCTATTGGACTTGAAGTTCAGCTGATCGTTTAATAATTCATCTTTTGATTTAAACGCTTTATATATTTCATATTCCTCGGCGGCGTCCATTTTATGTGCCTTTATTGCGTACAATTATAGGTTTAAAATTTTTATCACAACTCAAAAATGTGTGGTCACTGTAAATTATGTGACGAACAAAATTCTATTTTATGTGGACTGTCCTTTTTGGCAGGTGTTCCTTGTATCGTATAAAAGGTCTACCCGTTTGTCCTATGTAATATTGTTCACAGTCATTACAATTAATCCTGTAGATGCCAGTCTTATCTTCAAGAGGTGTCATTATTCTGAGTTTCAATATTCTTTTAATATTATTATCCGTTTTATAAGCTAACGTGATATTTAATTTTCCAAACACATTATTCAATATTTTAGGGAGTACTCTACCATATTTGGCTGGAATGTATTTATTTTTAGTAGTTTTCTTCCAAAGGGGATTTCTGTTTTGATGCTTTTTAATAATATTGTCCACAATCACCGTGTTGTAGCCGTTTGCAGAGGCTATATATTTGATGGTGTCGAGTTCTTCTTGATAATCTTCTGTATTGAGTGGAGTGGTTACAAGTCTATGTACCAGGCTATTGTAGGCAGCTAACTTTTGGGTGGTAGGATGGTGTGAGTCAGAATGAATGATAATATCTGTTGTGGTAGGTTTACGGTAAATTTTTAATTTAAACATGTTGGATAATCTAGTTACTGTGAGGTTCAAAAAATGTATGCTATTATTGTTTTCTGTTTCTAAAGTGAATTGTATTTTATTATTAATACTGTTCATGTAATTTTTTAATTTCTCTAACAGTCGCAGATTTCCGTCGAAGATTATAAAGGTACCATCCACATAACCTGCATAAGATATGATGTTTTTCTTTAACTTGTTCATGTCTGACAAAAGGTATGTATTGTATGTATAGGAAGGATATACAAAGGTAAATATATCATTTTTACTTTAATTTGTGACTTGGATACTGATAATACAATGTTCAAATTGGAAGCTAGTCAAGCACGTACAGTATACAAATACCAAAACATTAAAATTGCTTTAATGAAGGCAAACCTGCATATCAAGTTTAATAAAAAATGCGCCATGAACAACATTATACCGAAATACGCTGCAATTAATATAAAATTAAGATCACACACTGCATCTGTAGAAAAAGATCACACTGAAAAACTATGGATAAAAAGGAAATAAAATTCTTATACTCTAAAAAAGCAAGACTTAATTTGGAACTATACAATACACATTTAGAATTACTCAGTTTAATTCATCCTTCTGCAAACATAAACATTTTGGACACAGTGCACAGTTACGTAAACAATGTTATTAAAAAGATTTATCTCAAACAAACATTGAAATTCCACAATCTCTTAAACAAACAACCCAAAGTAGATAACTGTTCATGTAAACATGAATTCTACCCTCGTGTTCAGAGCTTGACTTCTATAGAATTCACTGACGATGAAATGGGAGTTTTGAATAAAGGTTTAAATTACAATTTACCTAATGTTAGTTAGAAAGGGTTAATTAAAGAAGTAATAAATGCCGAGTCAGCAATAAAAGTGTTACCCAACCATCTACAAAATGAAACCCGCTCTTTAATCAATAGTAAACTTAACAGCCAAATAAAGAAATTAAATAACGCACACAATTATTGCCAAGCATAGAATAAACACTTTTCTGAAAACATGATAATAAATAAAATAAAACATAAATTGGCTGATGACGATGCAATTATAACAAAGGCTGATAAAGGTAATACAATTGTCATCACGGACAATAAACATTATAAATCTAAAGTAATGCATTTTATAAACAATAATAACATTTGTGAGTTAAAAACAGACCCTACTAAAACTTACAACAAGCAGCTAAATATTGTTATAAATCAATGTACAACCTTATTCGACACATCTACGCGAGCAAGTTTAAAAACCATAAACCCGTGCGCCCCATCGTTTTCAGGCCTCCCAAAAATTCATAAAGAAAACACACCCATCAGACCTTTGGTGAATTTTACAACCGCCCCGGGATACAAAGCAGCTAAGAATATTACCCAAATTTTGAGAAATAGCATTGAACTGAATAATAACCATAGTATAAAAAACAACACAGCTTTCATAGAAAAAATAAAAAAACATAATACCCAAACATAATTATATGATTGCCTCTTTTGACATCATTAATCTCTATACTAACATCCCGGTCCAAGAAACTTTAACCATTGTAAGTGAATATCTTACCTCTGCAAATATATTAGAACCAAAACCAATTGCAGAGTGCATGTGTTTATTAACAGTTATTTTAAAACAAAATTATTTTACTTTCAATAATAGATTTTACACCCAAAATGACGGTTTAACAATGGGTTCACCACTGTCCGGGTTATTGGCAGATATCTACTTAAACCATTACGAAAATACATAGCTTTTGTCAGACATGAACAAGTTAAAGAAAAACATCATATCTTATGCATGTTATGTGGATGATACCTTTATAACCTTCGACGGAAATCTGCGACTGTTAGAGAAATTAAAAAATTACATGAACAGTATTAATAATAAAATACAATTCACTTTAGAAACAGAAAACAATAATAGCAAACATTTTTTGGACCTCACAGTAACTAGATTATCCAACACGTTTAATTTCAAAATTTACCGTAAACCTACCACAACAGATATTACCATTCATTTTGACTCACACCATCCTACCACCCAAAAGTTAGCTGCCTACAATAGCCTGGTACATAGACTTGTAACCACTCCACTCAATACAGAAGATTATCAAGAAGAACTCGACACTATCAAATATATAGCCTCTGCAAACGGCTACAACACGGTGATTGTGGACAATATTATTAAAAAGCATCAAAACAGAAATCCCCTTCGGAAGAAAACTACTAAAAATAAATACATTCCAGCCAAATATGGTAGAGTACTCCCTAAAATATTGAATAATGTGTTTGGAAAATTAAATATCACGTTAGCTTATAAAACGGAGAATAGTATTAAAAGAATATTGAAACCCAGAATAATGACACCTCTTGAAGATAAGACCGGCATCTACAGGATTAATTTGTAATGACTGTGAACAATATTACATAGGACAAACGGGTAGACCTTTTATACAACGATACAAGGAACACCTGCCAAAAAGGACAGTCCACATAAAATAAAATCTTGCCCGTACATAATTAACAGTGACCACACATTTTCGAATTGTGATAAAAAAACTTATAATTGTATGCAATAAATGCACATACATGGGCGCCGTCAAGGAATATGAAATATATAAAGCGTTTAAATCAAAAGATGAATTATTAAACGACCAGCTGAACTTCAAGTCAATAGCCTTTATGATACCGCGATAAGGATTGACAATAAGATTACTTAAACTATCATAGTCAGTAGTTGGTTAACCTGCTAACGGTGCGCACTGATTCCTCGCGGCAACGTATTTTTGTTTAATATTATGTGTGTTTGTGTTTGTGAAGTGTTTTTAATATAATTTATGACAACCTGACCTTCAGATAAGCCCGATGATGGAACATAGATTCTGAAACGCGTATCCAAAATATAAATACGAAGTCACACGATGGATATACAAAGGTAAATATATAATTTTTACAACACATATGCTTATTTATAATTTATATTTTTGAAGGTAAAAGTACATAAGTCAACATGTGTTGTTTCACTCATAATTTAAATGGCTTTGTGCAATGAAGACCATAGGCCAATGTACATACATAAGTGCACTTATACAGTTTTACTTATAAGTCAAATCCATAAATAAAATTAAATTAAATGTTCATAAACATTATTTTTATCGGTGTCATACAACAAAAAATATACTATAATTTATAAATATTACACATAGGCTATTATAATACACAGTAAGATCTTCTGCTGTAATAAGTTTTGTAAATGAAAGATAATAGGCCTTTTTTTAAAGAACTAAACATACACAATAGTTTTTACTGTAACAAAAAAAAGTGTTTAATCTGAGTCTTATTTTTTGAAACCTGGGTCATAATCAATTATTGTGGTTTAATTAGTAGGTAAATACTGATAAAACTTGTGACACAATGGATAAACTAGTGTGAAGAAAAATATAATGTCCGTTTTCTTCTCTTTACCAATAATAGGAAGTGTGACAGTGTAGAATCATCATCTCATTCTAGGTATGTGTGCCCAGAAACAAGAAATATATGATTAACTTGTTTAATTGGAGGATTTTCTGAAAGTAATGGCTAGGGACATAACTGCAATAATGATATTTTTATTTAGCCCAACACACTTATCACTATAAAACTTCCTAACAACCTGTAGAACTTCGTTCCTTAGAAAATGGTATAAACAAAGATGAGACCTAATTATTTCCACATCCTGCAACTTACTCATGTCACATGTATGGTTACCCAATAAGACAGTCATGAATTGTCAGATAGAAAGTCTATAAGGTACTTTTATAAAAAAAAAACACAGAAGTCTCTAGGTGAAAGGTCGGTAGACACTGATGAAGGTCTAAATAGTAAATATTTTTCGTCTCATCTATCTTTGCAGCTTCTTTGTCGTTGTATTTAGTTTGGTAAGATGTTTGCTTTTTCAATAAGATCTTTCAGCTCTCGCAATATTTTATCTCTAGTCACTTCGATTTTCTCTACTTTTGCCTTCATTCTTAAAACACCTCATTTATCACAAGTATCTAGCTTGAATTTATAAATTTAAGGTATAATTTGTTGAACTATTTAAAATAAATAGAAAACATACAAAGTTTTCAACTTATTTGGTCTTCCTGTCATGCATATTTGTTAATACAAGGTCAGCTGTGAAATACCATTTATTTGAACGTATAAGAAATAGTCTAATGTGACTCTTATGCAGTAAATGACAGAATGTGTCTTTTTACTTTATCAAATTTTTCTTGTTATTTATTTTCTCTTTTATTGGTAGCAGTAATTCCAGAAGAATATTTTAGTTTATTTATTACAGTTATTTTTATAAAACCTTCACTTTCATAAAATATTCTCAAGAAACTATTTTTGCTTATTTCAATGCATTCACCATTTTCTCCTGTTTTACTTATAAGAATTTATATTTTTTTATTTGAAGGGCTACAAACAAAACTTACATAAAACAACTACACCTAAGAATCATATAGGTTAAAACCGGTATTTAGACAGAAGTTAGATGAAATTTAAACTACAGTAAAACCTCATTAATCTGTACTAATTGGGGTTCTAAGTCGTCCGGATAATTGAAAGTCCGGATTAAATGCAATAACCTTAATATAAACAAAGGCACATAATGAAACACCCTTATTTATTTCTTTAAGTGAAAATGCATAAGTCTACTTATGTACATTTACCCTGCTATATTACAAGATGAATACGAACAGTTGGCATTGGTAAAATGCATATATACTCTTATGTCTTATTACCTGAAAATGAAAACATGCAAAATGAAAGTGGATATTTTGATATTGACAATGAAGTTCAACAAAGTTTGCTTAAAACATTAAAAGTAAATGAAGTAGCATGATCTAGAGTAGCGGTTCCCAACCTTTTTTTCCTTCCGTACCCCTTTATACATGTGTAACTAAAATTTTACCCCCATGACATTATGTGAGTTTGGTCTGCTGTGAGTATGAATTTAATTTTAAAATAATGCAAAATATAATTTAGACTTTATTTTTTATCTGCTTTACAAATGGGTAAACATTTAAATGAGGATAATAAACGTTAGCACAAGTATTTTTACATTGCATTTTATTAAATAACAAACAATTCTAAAGTGGTTTTAGATTTACAGCAAATGAAAATAAAAGTCATTGAAAATAAGAGAACAAATTTAGCTTGTTCTTATTTGTTTTTTTATAAAAGCATAAGATGAGAAAGCTTTCTCCACTAGTTCAGTATTAGTAAATGGTACTAAAACTTGAAGTACTTCTCTAGTCAGAGGTTCATATTCATTACTGTTGCTTGCCCAGAACTGTCCAAGGCTTTTTGTCTTGAAAACTTACTTGGAGGAAGAATCTGTCAAAAGTTTAATAGGTTTTACCTTTTCTTGATTGGTAAGCTGTCTTCACTAAAAGGATCTGCAATCCAGTTTTCTAAATCTCCACATTTGGGAAAATACTTACTGAAGTAGTCCTTGAGTTTGTCAAGTGTAACAGTATATATTATGTTTAACCTCAGCATATAGGGGCAGGTCACTGTCATTCAAGAAGCTGTGGAGTGTTTCAAAAACTTCAGCCTGATTGTTTTCAAAGCAGCTTTTCCAAAAGTCAATTTTTTCCAACATGGACTTGATTTTGTTTGATACTAAAATACTGTTATTGAGCTGTTCTGTAGCCCTAGGTTTAGTTTATTTATCTTTGAAAAAATGTCTGCCAAGTAAGCAAGCTTTTGAAGCCAGTCACTGTCGTGAAACCTTGAAGCCAGATGAAAAGAATGTCCTTTAAAAAAGACTTGTAGTTCATGTATGAGCTCAAATGATCATATTATGAAGACGTTTCTGCGAGACAGCCACCTGACTCTAAATATTTCTTTCTCTGTTGTTCACTCATTCAATGCAAAGCAAAATAACAAATTCTTTTCGAGCCCTTATCGTCTTTAAAATAACTTGCAGTGACAAGTAAGATCATTAGGTTCTTTCGTCTGTGCTTTCGTCAACTTGAATAGAGAAAAATGGACTATCTTTTAATTTTTTGAGCCACCCTTTCTTCGAAGTGATCTGATATATCTTGAATGTGTTGCGAAACTGATTTCTTTCACAACAATATAGTGTTAACTTTATGAATATAATTCTGAACAAACATAGACTGCACAGCATCTTTTATACAAGAAACTATCAAATCCTCAGCAATAGTGGGGTTTTTGCCACGTTTATCAATGTGGTAACTAATTATGTAAGATGCTTCCACATCATTTTCATTGTCTTCGTTAGATGATAATAAATAAGTTGAAACATTTGCACCTTTTCGTTTAGTTTCTAGATGGCGCAAAAGTAAGGCAGGTTTCATGCTGCCATTCCGTAATACCTCTTCACATACAACACACAGTGGATTTGAGTTTTCCTCATCCCCTATAAACAAAAACCCAAATTGTAATATTCACATAGATCATAGCGTCCGCCATTATAGTTTATTTTCGGCGTACCCCAACCAGTCTGTCGCGTACCTCCAAGGGGTACGTATACCCCAGGTTGTGAACCGTTGATCTAGAGCAGCAGAAGTAGGAAAACGCTATAGTCAGAAGCTTTTGCCAATTAATTTTGATATGTCATGTAGGTTCATGTTCTAGTAATCAATACTTGTGTCAGAAATGTGGTAAAAAACATAGTTGTATATCTTGCCCAGCTTTTGGTATAAAATGTTATTTACCTATGTGGTAAAATGAATCATGTTGCAGTTGGTTGCTTCAAAGCTAATAACAAACAGTTCCCTAAAAATAAAAACAAAAACAGTAGGACCAGTAAATTCTTCAAGTGAATCAGTATTCAAACGTGAATCTGTTGAAGCTTTATCAACTTATGTTAGTACTGATAGTTTAAAAGAATTAATTCTGTGACCATTGGGTAAAAGTACTTACGTCAATTTTTGGTCAAATTGAGCTTTAATAACCAGTATATTGTATTTTTTAAGAGCTACAAGTGGGTAAACCTACATAAGTCCTAGGAATAAGCATAAGAAAGATACAGACTGGGTTGCTCTCTCTGCCGTTGCAGTGGTTACTGGCTCATAGCTCCAATACAATGGTTAATTTATTTGAATTCAAATTAGGACTAAAACCTACTTTTATAAAACCGGTACATAACAATTAATTATTAATTACTTCGGCTTGCATTAGAATGCCGAAGTATTGAAATCATTCGGTAATTTTTTGTGAGTCTGTTTTCCTGTATACATGATATAAGCTCTCACAGATGTCGTAGAAAACTTCTGATGGTACCAAAATCTTCGTAATTTTATTGCGGAGAGTTTAAAAGCTTTTGAGCTTTCTAGTGTGAGTCGTAGCATGTCGGGGTCAAGTTTTTTGATCAAAATTTTGAAAATATTGTATTAACATTTTGAAAATGCTGTGTGGGGTATCGTTTCATATGTTTTTGGGTAGTTTTAAAGTTAAATTGGTAGGAAAACCAATTTTGAGAGTTAAAAAGTCATAGTTTCAATTCGTGTGTTCTGTCTGGACGAGCCTTTCACTAGTTTTACCGTTTAAATTATGCGGTAAAATGAAAAGTAACAAACCCGTCCATGTAAAGTAATGTAGGCCAAACTACCGCACAACAATTAATTAATTTTCAGTTTTTCTAAAATTGTTTTATTTATTTATTTTTTTTTTGCCTTGAGCCTGTTTTATCTAGTGTTAGTTTAGGGGCCCAAGGGGGGGGGGCTTAAAAGCCCGTTAGCCCAAATGGTAGATCCGCCACTGTCACCATTTAAACAAGCTACAACAAATTTGTAGAATAATGTACGTAAATCGGAGTAACTTTGTGATGATATTTATAATTTGTCGCAGATAAAATCAATATTTGTTAAAATAATTTCCTGATATCATTATTGTATATTAACCTCGTCTTCCTCTATTGGTGAATGTGGTCAGTTTTTACTTTGAGGTCTTATATTACCATATCACCCCCCCTCCAAAGTTGTCCCAATTTTACCTGCAAAGTGGTGTAACTTTGGTACAGCTCTATTTTGCATTGAAAACACAGGAAAAATGAAACATGTCTCAATGTTAGCCAACTACATATTTTTATTTAGGACATATGATACACAAACACATGTAAACTTACTTCTAGGAGTATTGACTGATAGGGAATGCTAAAAATTATGTAGAAAATATAATAAAATGTATAAGAAGTAGAAAATATTACAAAACTAACTTAAGGTTATCAAAAAGTAACAAAGTAAAAATAAGCTTATTAAACATTAGAAAACAAAAAATTAGGTTTCATATCTGTTGTACTTACGGATGTACGATAGGTATATACCGTACCTTACTTCTTAAGATATGGCTACGGTAATTCTAACAGTTCTTGAAAAACCCCGAGTTCTTTTACTTTAAATATCTCTCTACGACCTATTTGTTCCGGGGGGTTGATCTGCTGAACTATTTCGTCCAATGTGTATGTTATTTGATCGGGTTTTGATGGCCATTTCCAGTTGGTTCCTGACTTTGTCATCGCAGAGATAACCACATTATCTTCACCTTTTATCTCAATGATCTATCCTGGATATAGTTTTCCTACGTAATGCACTAAAACGAAGTCTCCCTTCTTCAGATGAATGAGAAAATCCGAAGGTGTCACAGTTAGAACAGGTGGAGAAGGCTGTGTTTCAAAGTCACTAAAGGTCTCAGAGTCTGGGGAGTCTTGAACGGAAAATCTTGTACTTCCTTCATCACTACTAAAACTGCTGTCTTTTCTTTGTCTTTTCCCACGTTTCTTCTTCACTTGTTTTTGTATTCCTGATGTGCTGGGCTGAGGTTCAGGTCCAGTTTCTTTTCCAGTTGCTACAATGGCTACTTCTGATTGAGCTTTAATATCCTCTAATAAAATGCTTTTACCGGCAGAGACATTAAACTTCTTCTTTCTAATCTTTTTACAGGGTTTAGTCACTTCATCCCGCTTCTTTGAAATTTGTTCTAGGAAACTATCTCCAACAATAGAAGAGACAGTGTCGTCCATACTTCCAGAGGGCAACCTTTTCAGAACTGGTTCTCTATTGGTAGGGTCAAGTTCTGACTTTCGGAAACCGGCGATTAAGTTGTCTGGCCCCAAGAGTTTCTTAAGCAATGAAAGAAATTGATCCTTAGGCTCAGACGAACATCTGGCTCCAGCATGAGACTCCTTCCAGTCTTTCAGGACCTTTCGCCAGGCACCTTTCATTGCACGAAAGTATGCCACGTCAAGTGGCTGAAGAAGGTGAGTTGAATTCGGCGGAAGTGCAATGAATTTAATGTTGTGTTCTTCGCAGAACCTCCAGATTGAAGTTGGAGGTAAGGTTATCTCTTTAAGAATTTTTGTTCCTTCTTGGCGTCTCATTATGGGTAACATCAGAGATTTAAACCAATCTTCAAAGGCGTTTCCATCGAACCAACCTGATTTTGACCTGTTATATCGAGCAAGAGGAGGGCTGTTTTCTGTCCATGTACTCCAAATCTTCTCCGACTTGTAGTTTACGTATAGTGGTGCCATATCTCCTACAGAATTTCCGGCTATCATAATTGATGTACATGCTTTAGATGAATTTTGGATCCTCTCAGAGTACTTAACTCCCCTCTTTGTAATAATTTTTCCGGCACCAGGATCATCAACAAGATTGGTTTCATCATAGTTCCAAATATTTTTTCCAGGTACTCCCTCAATTCCTTCTCCAGGTTATCAACAAAATTGTTCACAACGTCTTCATCAACAGCTTCTCTGGAGTAACTAATGTTTTTTGCCGTTCTCTTAGTTAATATTACTTTATACCTTTGCATAAATTTAATAAATTTGCCCAATCTCTTCCTGGTAAGTTGTTGTTGAAACGTGGTTCATTCTTCCCACAGCGGTCCAGGTAGCATTTTACAACACATCGCAGATCAAAAGAATCCACAGGAAATCCATAGTTCGACACAGTAACAATATGGCCTACGAACAATTGCTCCTCTTCAGGTGTAAAAACAGGAGCCCGGCCTACATTTTTTGTGTGCTTATCTTGGCTCTTTAAGTGTAATGTATTTTTTCTGAATATTATATTTTTGGGATGCTCTGCGAATAGAGAGAGTTTTGTTTCGAATTTCTTGTAAGGCATTTTGTAACGTTTCTTCACTGTAATTTCGATATATCCTGGTCCCACGGACACGTCTAGGAACCCTTGGCATCTCTGCTCATCTGCTTGAAACCTGAAACAATAAAGCCAGAAATAATAAAACACAAATTATTACACAGTGGGGTAACTTTAGGACAGTCCCTAAGTTACCCCATTCAGTTAAGTAACAGTATATATAGTATAACACAATGTAATAGAAAAATGGTGATGATATATGTGATGTGAATGGCATTGGCAGTAGAAAAAAAACCTTGTGGGGTAAAATTGGGACAGTCCCAATGATAATTTATAATTTTTAGGTTAATGACTAAAATAAAATTTACTAAAAATGGCAAAGCAACAGGAAAGTGTTGTTGAAACATATAGTTAGCAAGATAGTTACCTGCTTCCAGTGTGACTGTTGCAGTTTTAGACGGTCTGGAGAAAGTTCACAGCAAATTTAAAACTGATAGAAATATGAGGTTAACAAAATGTCTTCTCATCTAATCACAGTGCTGCCACCATAGCTTTCAATCACCTCCGCTAGGTAGCAGCACCTCCCAACAGAACAGTAAACATGATTTACCTCCCTTTTTTTTAAACATGCTTTCCTATCCATGAATAACATAAATAGACTCAACCTAAAAAATAACCTACATATAAAAATAATTCTTCCTCAGCGAATCTGATATTGTAATGAGACTTGATAGCTTGCAATCTTTTTACTTTTCACAAAATAAACACTCCCAAAAAGCATGTGGCGTACTCTTGCGAAGTTTCAAAAACATCACGTCCCTTGCTTTTAATTTTCTTTTTTTTTTTATCTATAGGATTAAGGAATATAGGCTACAATTTCATTTTAGCTTGTATATGTTTGTTATCATTTTCTGGGAAATATAGACTCAAAAGACCATGTATTTTGGTATTCAACCATCAAGGCCCTACTGGTTCACCGAGAGAGAGTAGTTAAAGTGAGGAGGCGTAAAATAGAGTTTGGCCAATAATGATATAGTTATTAACCAGGAGTTTACTGGTGTCGGAACGCACCGGAACGCCATTCCTGTACTGCTTTTTATAAATTTGTTTATAAATACGTTTTGTTTTAACGTTGCACTGGACCATCCATTCCCTCAATCACAATTACGGTTCAGAATTTTACTTCCACCAATCGAAAAACCTCAAGATAGCCCCACACTACAGTGCGTTTCGACTATGCGAGCCAACTACAGTAAAGTCTCCCACATTGTCCCTCAGCTTGGAATTGAAATGGGACAACTAGGGAGCACCAGACACCCTTTTGCCAGCCTCGCTGTACGCCTTTGAGCGCCGCGAACGACTACGAATAAGAGACCGATGATTCAGAGCCAAAGGTGACCGAAAAGTTTAAAAACCAGCGATGCTTAAACTTGTATATAATTTATTATTAACCTTTTCGGCATGAAAAAGTTTATAACATATTGATGAAATTGTTGTAATCAAAATAACACCAAACATCATATATAAATGGACCACATTTAGAGATTAATACTTATGAATAACTGATTTAATTTCACGATTAATTAATTTTGTTAAATATATATCCCAAATGAGAGCACAACGCGCAATACATACAAACAATGGCTGTACACTGACAAACACTATCACAATACAAGGTCGAAAGGCGCCCAGAAATAGGAAAATATTTAAACGTTTTTACCTACACGGCGATTTAGCAGGTTGCCCGGTTAATGCTACCTCTCGCGAACTATCAAAAACTAAAAAGTGGCTGGTCGCTTTGACGTTGACATTGTGATGTTTAGTTTTGTGACTTTTGAGTGTTGTTAGAATAATTCACTAACAAGAGTCTGCGTTGTGTGTTGTGTTCTCGTGATGAGCTTGCTTGTGTTTAATTGTTTTTATATCAAGAAAAGTAATTTCTTGATATGTGTTTAGGTTTACAGTCTTTTACCGAGGGTTTAAATTTTTGATAAAGGCTATTGATTAAATAAGATACATTTTACCAAGTTTTTTCTTAAAATGGTATGTATCTCTAAAATTGGCTATGTGCTATATACATAATATACAAGTACAAAAATAGTTACTTATACACTCGTCACTCCTCACGCATGCCTCCCGCGCCGTTAATTCTCCGGAACCGCCCTCAGCAAGCCTTTAGGCCTAACCAGCGTGTTCCCCTTTCTATTTTTTGTTTGATTTGCCCTTAAATAAATTTTGCACGCGTACGTGGACAAGAATAGGAAATACACTCACTTTCCTAATTCTTATAAGTGGTTTGTAATTAATACACTTTATTTTATTTTACTAGCTCTAGTCAGACTCCTTCTCGGGATCGTGCCGTTTGGAGTTATTTAGTCACACACAAGAATTAATATAACCTTATATTCTAACCAGTGGCGGTTCGTGAGTAAAATGCTGGAGGGGGCACACAATACCGGGGTGTTTGAACATTTTGTGTATTTTAGTGAATTTTTAAGGCAATCTAGGTATTAAATTTGTGATACCATATGTTTCTGAAATACTTATCATATGTAAATCTGAAACTCTACTTACATACCTTTAGTTATATTGCTTGTAGCAGAAAGTCCATCCTTCTTTCCGACTCACTAAATACGTCGCTCTGCGCATGCTCGGACGCCGTCCCAAGCCTTCCATAAGGCACAAGCTTAGACGCGTCATAGCACCAGCAGCCCCCACCACTACCACTCTTCATATAACTGCATGGTAATAGATTGGGACGTTCTGGCCAGCGTCCCACGGCTACAAATACAAACTTCTCGCGCTATTTTTGCGTGTTTTTTTCTTACATTTTCGATGTATGTGATTGAAAAATACACTTTGGTTAATTAGATGTATAATTATAATTGAATGGGTATTTAATTTTCTTTTCTTTTTCAAATCTTTTTGAGGGGCGGCGTCCGAGAGCCCTTATGGGCAAACCGCCACTGATTCTAACTTATTTTTAGAGCACTGGTTAATTTTTGGTATTGGATATTTAACTTATAAATGAAAGAAATTAAGATGTGCAAATAAAACCTTTTTCATTTAAAAAAACAAATTAATTTTGCTTTCGCAACTGCTTAAAATTTTCAAACAAATATAATAATGATATTTATAACTATATTAATATTTACATTTATTTTGCGAAGCTTTTATACCATTGTGAGAATAGAGAATATTCCGGAATGATTTTACTTTTATACTTTCCCCTGAATTTACTATTACTTTACTTATTATTTTTTAATTTAATTTTTAAAAACTTTATTAATGGATTTTATTTATTTTTAAAATTTAGCTTGGTTATTCGCTACTCACAAATATGATTTATCGCGGCTTTCCTCCTTGGTGGTTTAGGCCTTGGAATGAAGTCCTTGATCCTCTTGGGTGTTGGCCCTTCTTCTTCTTTCTTCTTGTCTTCTCTCTTCTAGATGTAGAGCGTTTTCTTACGGCCCGCTGATCTGTACCGGAGTTCGTGATTTTTGCCGACCTCCTGCTGCTTCTGCAAACTTTTACGTGGTCCTCCTGTGGCTATCAAAACGCAACTGAACATATTTCACCTTCCCTCAACCTCGTCCGGTCTAATTTGGAGTCAAGAGACTTACTCTGCCTTTTTTGAGTAACTTTGTCTCTCATGTGTTTTTTCTGGTTTCTACGTTGTAGAATTTTATTTTAATTATTTAAATTAGGTCCCACAACTTTTCTTTCGTTAATTTAATTTGATTTCATCGATAATTGTTTATTTCCTTTGCAGAGCAATAAGTAATTGTATTGGCTTCGGTGGTGGTAGAATGATGTCATGTCTTCAGCCTCCCTTCTCTGTGTTTACTCAACCCGTTCTGGTCTATACTGGAATTTTATATTTTTTGTATTTAATTCTTTCGAAGTGCTCTAATTTCGTAGCCCCTGGTCCGATTTTTGATTTCTTTGGCTCATTGGATTCTTGACCATCTCCTAATTATTTCCTCCTTTGAGTTGTTGTTGTAGGGTTCCTGGTTCCCCAGTTATCGCCTTCGTTTGCTTTCTTTAAATTTTGAATTTTAGTTTCTCCAAATTTGTCTAAATTGAAATTTTCTTGGTTCTATATTTTTCTCCTGGTTCCCAAACTTCCAAAACTGTTCTTCTTTTTTCTCTCTTCACCTTTGGCACGTTTCTGTGGCCTGTTTTGTGTGACTCGTCGAATTTTGGATTTGGCAACCCCCCTTTTTGGTTTATGCCCCCTTCTCACATGGTATTTTACATTCACACATTTATTACATACTATTTCATATATATTTATTTCTATATACCTTTATTTCCCTTTATTTAAATTGTTATTTTATTTTATTTATTTTTGAGCCTTTTCTTTCAAAAATATTTAATTATGTTAATTTATTTTTGGTTAATTATTATTAATTTATTATCCTTTAATTTATCCCTAATTTAGGCCTTTGAATTATTTTAATTTGTTACTTTTAGCATTTTTTCCCTAAGTCTTTGTTCTATAACTTCTTAATTATTTTTATTAAAACAATTCTGTTAGTTACTTTTTTATTTGCTTCTTCTCCTCTATTCATTACATTAAAAAGAATTTACAAATTTTATATCTTAAAATATTAACATGGTGTCTTATGGAGCATAGCAACAGTACCTTGATTTGCAGTAGGCTACTGGACAAAACTCGACATGAATTTTCCTGTCGGTCTCTCTTAGAATAATTCACCGAGCCTTGCTTCTATTTCGTTTAACATTGACTAGGCCTTCAATTTACAATATAATTATTTTAAATTACTTCATTTCACTTTACATATATTTTTCCCCTTTATAATTACTTACAATGTGTTATTTTATTTATCCTATTTTTGCATATTTAGGCCTTCTGGCTTCTATTTACAACTTTTTGTTTTAGGCCTAATTACTCTTGGTAATTAGTCCATTTGTGTTCTATTCTTATAAAAGTAAGCATAATTATCTGCCCCTTAAACTCACCAAAGATACGTAAAGTATGAGTTTTAGAAGGGAAAGTTTCAAAAATTGTCCGCATTTCTGTCACTTCCGATCAGTTCCGGTACTGGAAATATTACGAGTAAACCCCTGATATTAATAAAAGACGCAAGGCAAATAAAAAATTAAAGACAATAAATTATAATAACAATTTAAAATGAACAATAAAGCATCCATTTACAAAAGGCAGATATAAATAAATATATATAAATATAGGCAGATGTTAAATTACAAATAGTGTATTATATTATACATATAATAAGAAACAGAAGTGTCAAAAAAGTGTTAAATAAATAGTCAAAATAATAAAAAAACTATATACAAAGTGAAAATATGGCTAAATTGAATAAGAAAAACAATTATGTTTCACTCATTTTAAATAAAACTTATATATATAAATATCGATGTAGTGTGACATATAAAATCAATCAGTTGTGAAGAGAGATGCAGAAACGTTGGCAGCAATGCAGGAAGGACGTGAGTGAAGTTTCCTTCCTTTCCTTCTTTCTATTGTGTTTGTAACCACGATGCGAGTAAGATGTATCTTCTAGTGTGGTAAGTTGTTTTTGGCAGAAATCGATCAATTTCTGGCCAATCTTCAAGTTTTTTGTAGTCAAAAGAATAACTAGTGCAGTAATACATGATTGAATCTATTAAGAAATATTTTTCGTCAAATAATTAACAAAGTGAGATTTGTTAAAAAAATTGTCACACTTGTTTGTTGGAGAGAAGTTGTAAAACGGTTAAAGAGTGAAGTGAACATTTAGAACAGTTGAATTCAAAAAATCGCAAGTATTAGCATATACACATTTAGAAATTTACACAAAATTGAACATTTTGGACATTTACAAATTTTACAAAGATAGGGTCTACAACATTTTCGATAGAACATAACTTTTTAATCTGCCTATAGTTTATAACGTTTGAATAATTGGAAATATCCAAATTGTGTCTTCTTAGAGAATAGATTTTAATAATTTTAGGTACTGTATTTCCTTTCATATTATATCAAATTTGTAATGTGTATATTTGCAAGAACCATGCTTCAGTAAACGTTTCAGATCGTTCGTTACACAACGTTGCTTACCGCCAATGTGCTAAGATCACAGAGTTACGTCATAGGCCTAAACAAATGGCGTGTGAATAGATGAAGTAAATTAAATGCAAACAAACAATGTTTTGAAGTTAGATTTATTTAATTTTTAGTAAATCAAGTAGACCTATTATAATTCAAATAAGGAAAATTAATAAAGTCAAGAAGTTTGGATTAAATTAGATTAAGTTTAATAAATTGTTAAACATCATTGTTTTTTGAATATTTTTTTTGGAATTAGTAAAAAATTCGTAGGTAATCCTTTATTTTTTTTACTTACAATTAATATCAAAATTTTATTTATTTTAACACCTCACGTTACACCGAGAAGTTTCTAAGAGAACTTCCCACTAGCACCCCTTTAGGGTGAAGGTGAAACTCTAAGAAATTAAACTTAATATGAATTAATGTAAAGTTTAAATAATTCGGACGAAGTTTCAGTTTTCATAAAACCTATGAGAAGGATATGTAGCCTAAATGTTTGATTGTGGAACCTTTCAAAATTAAAGGCGGCCAGCGCCAACAACCAACCAGCATAATTAGCGTAAATAGTAATAACGAAAATTTACGAGTTGAAGCGAATGCACACGATTCATTTAAGTCAAGGCCATAATAGCACAGCAATCTATTTTGAAATGAAGGCATTTTTGGCATTATTTGGATGGATGAAGTCAAATAAAAGGGTACCGCTAGGATTGGCAGAAAGTTGTACTCAAACTGATCATATGGATCCTTTCAGATATAATTTGTATAATAATTTGAATACTATAAACTAATGTGCATATATTTTTAAATTCGAACATGGAAAAACGAGAACTTTTTGAACTGTTAATTTCCCTTCTATGTTGCTAATATTATTGTGCAAATCGGCATTACCATCAACAAATAACAAGAATTTCATAACTATTATGTTTATTTTATATATGTTGCTCACATCTGTGTTAGTTTTGTTCTTTTTTATATTAATTTTAAACATATTATTTTAAATATAATATTTGTGTAAGTACTTTGAAGTTTTTTTGTTTTCCTTAAATCTATGTACAATTTAAACACTTAAAACGTCACCATTACTCTGAAAATATTTCTAAGAGGACACCCCTCGACAGGGGTTCAGCGCAGCCATGCCAACCGCCCTATCTAGTTTAAAGCGGCTTGGCAATGTTATTACACCTATGCCAAGATGAAAACTAATTTTAGCTCAAAGACAATTTCATTCCAAATCAATAACACCTCAGCAAGTCATGAACATCAGTTTTCAAACTCTTCAACATACATTAAAAGTAATTTGTTTACTTCTTTATTATGTCAATAGTAATACACTCGGTAATTTTAGGGAACAGGAAATTAAATCTAATATTTGATTTATTTTACAGAATATGTTCATTTCTCGTGGAAGCATTACGTCACTGTCTGGAGAAAAGTTTGGTCTTGGGTTCTCAAGCCTTAATATATCAACGTAACGATGACCTCATTAATACTTCCATGTCATGATCAACTCATCAGTCAACATCCATAACTAAATTCACAGTAAATTAAAACTCTTCAATTAATATAAAAAATTCAATCCATTTTAAAACTACATAGGGTCTACAAAAAAGTAGTTTTGGTCATCACATATTATAAAAGAGCCCCATTGTTTCTAGATGTTGATCAGTTTTAATGTGTTCGGCTATTGAAACTTGTGCTAATTGTTTGTTACAAATAAAGCAGAACTTATATCTGTCAAACTTTGTTCTTATCGTCTCCAGTTTATCACAATGAGAATTTTATTTTAAATAATTTTCAAAGTTTTCAAGTTGAATTGAAACTGCACACTTATCAAGGACCTATGGCAATGCAATAATAATTTTGTTGGGTGTAGTAAGTGAGCACTGATCAAGGTCCCCAGAACACGACGTGATTTTCACCCCCTTCAAAACGTCTGATTGATTTGAAACTTTGCACACTTATCAAGGACCGATGACAATGCAATATTAAATTTGTTGGGTGTAGTAAGTGAGCACTGATCAAGGTCCCCAGAACACGACGTGATTTTCACCCCCTTCAAAACATCTGATGATTTGAAACTTTGCACACTTATCAAGGACCGATGACAATGCAATATTAATTTTGTTGGGTGTAGTAAGTGAGCACTGATCATGGTCCCCAGACTAACTATGACCAACTAAACAGATGCAACGATAGTATTCATAAGCGTATGTAACAAAGAAGGAAAAAATGGGATATTAATTTTAAAATATGCATTCAGTGTTGGTTAGTGTTTTTATAAAAGAATAGGCTATCATCTACAAAATAGTAGGGCTACTCTAAGTTACGACTAGTTTTTCAAAAAATTAATTAAATCAATAGTAGATCTACCTGACTATAACATTAGATGGCCAAAGAAGTATAACTTCCACCGTCTGGTCCGACGCAGACCCAAATTTTTTTTGTTAATGGTATTGAAGTATCACTGGAGCAGATAACTAGCTTATAGTTTCTGGGACATTTTAAATCCTAGGGTTTAAAAGTTTGCATGAAGATAAATGAAATGTTAAATATTTATAATCTATGTAAATATATATAAGTCAAATACCACTCACTGACCCACTCATCACTTTTTCTCAAAAACTACGGAATGGATTGCAATGAAATTTGGTATGTAGCTTCCTCTATTCCTCTAGGTGCTCGCTAAGAAAGGTTTTCAAAAAATTCGAAATTTTAGGGGATGTTTGGGAGGGTCAAAAATACTAAAAAATTTCATAAGAAATTTATAGATGAGCTAGAAACTTGAAATTTGGTATATAGCTTCCTCTAGGGCCGTAGTTGCTCACTAAGTAAGGTTTTTAAAAAAATCTACATTTTAGGGGTGTTTAGGGGGTGTAGAAATTTCAAAGCCATATTAAAGATATTTCTATATGAGCTAGAAACTGAAAATTTGGTATGTAGCTTCCTCTAGGGCCGTAGGTGCTCGCTAAGAAAGGGTTAAAAAAAATCGAAATTTTTAGGGGGTTTGGGGAGGGGGGTCAAAGTTACTACAAATTCCTATAAGAACGAATTGGAATGAAATTTGGTATGTAGCTTCCTCTAAGGACGTAGGTGCTCGCAACATTGCCAATGTAATTAAGTGAAAGTCAAACTTAGTAAAAACTTTCATGTTAGATAGTAGTTTACAGGAATAAAATTTTCAGTACTTTCCTAAATAGAGCAGTCTTTTTTTTTTTCATGACCACAGTAGGATACGCACGGGTATTCAAGGAACACTTAAAAAGAATACAATTACGAGAAAAAGTTGGAAAATACCAACCACCAAGGGCAATGCGGTACGGGTCAGTTAGTATATTATACAGGGTGGCTGTAAAGTAACTTGCACCCCCTTTATCTTGGTTATTTGTTAAGACAGCTAAACGCAGTTTGCGGCAATATTCGTTACAGTGAGGGGCTGCTAAAGAAACATAATATGTGAGGCGGAAAGCAAAAAGGGACCTCATCGCGGCAAACTGAAAATTTCAGTACAAGCAGTTTCATCGAATGAGGTCAAAAATATCGATTTTCGGTTGTTTGCGGTTTAATATACTTCATTTCATCCTTTACCAGTTGTAATTGATTACAAAACTGTTGTAAACGGATAAAACACTAAAAAAAAATAATTAAAATAGCTTGGGAAAAGGGACCTCTTCGCGCTTATGGGAAAATAACATGGGCCGCGAACAGGTCCCTTTTCTCAAACACATCAGATAGCAAGGCAATACTTTAAAAACTACTCTCTGATGAATTCTAGCAGCGACGAAGTGAACTACTACGAGTTTATTGTAAAATGAGAACGTTTTCTGGTTATAAAAATCCCTGTCCCGACTTCAGTTACCTTTTCTTTACAGGTTTAAAAACCACCTACTCTTAGTAGTTGTCCTAACACACTTAAACTATGCATTTAAAGCTAAGATTTTTGTATAATTAACTATTGATAACCATTATTAATTATTACATTAATTAATTTTTGATAAGTTAATGTACTGTCCAAACAATAACCGTATTGTCATGAAACCCAAAACATCGATGAAGCTGGCAGCAGTAACTCTGACGGCCCTCGACCTGTCCCAGGACCTTCGACGAAGCGTCGAAAACGTTCCACTTAAATAATGAAGATGGATGTTCATGAGAGACTTTCTTATATCATTTTTTAGAGGATGTTTTAAGCTAATTTGTATAAAAATTTTATTTCTTAAATGTTATAAATAAAGTTTTTGTGTTACTTTGAATATTTCAATTGCGTTTTTCTCAAAATGCCCATTTTCACTGTATAAAATTTAAAAATCTGTAACTTAAACAAAAAAAATCATAGAGATATGATTTTTGCACTAAATTGTTTGTTATTCAAAGCTTAATTCAATATTATCAAAAACTAAAAACCGGAAATTGCCGCGAAGAGGTCCCTTTTTACTTTCCGCCTCACATATTGTTCAATTTTGGTCGAAAAGGGTTGGTGGGGGAGGGGGTTACTATAATTTTCAAATGGGTCCAATAGTCATGTGATACATCACTGTAAAGGTCCTGTTGAAACAAGAATTTTTAAGTAAAAATTTTTTTTTTTGGACAACCATAACCAAAATGGCGACCATTTTGTTTATAGTCAATGGTTTTAGTTGTGGGCAGAGCAGGCACAAGGAAAAATCTTCACCCGGGCAAGGATCCTTCGAGTCGCTCCTCTTTCGGGGTCTGAAATAATAATTAATATATATATATATTGGGGCTTTTGGGTTGATAATTAAATTTTTAAATTACAACGTTGACATAGTCTAGTCCCATATGGATCGTACCTCATCTGTTCTAAGGAACACTTAAACACAATTTATTCCAAAGACTAATAAATATTTTCTTTGCATGCCACAAATAACAAATTCAAGTGTTCCAACTGCATTGATGAACTTCCTGACAATTCCTGTGATTTACCAGCTCATGCATCTGCAGACAATCTTTTAATTGACAACCGATCTTTCAAAACTGGCAGTTTAATAAATCCAAATGATGAAACCTGCACAATAACCCACATAGTATTGTCCGTATTTAACAAAATTTTTGACAAACGCATTCATTCCATTGGAATTGTAAGAAAGATTAAATTCAAATCAAAGCAGACAATTTTTAAAAAGAGTGAAAGATGAAAGTTGGAACAGATTGTGAGAAGCACCGCAATTTCTTCATAGACCGGATTATTATTCATAAAATCAAAAGAAGGTTACAGAAAATTTCAAAGGAAACTAGACAGCCCGGAGGCGTGGCCAAGAGTCCATTTTGGAGAAAAATTAAAAATTTAGAGAAGTTGTAACAGATGACAGCATCAGACGATTTATTTTTCATGATGAACTTATAAAATGTACCATCTTTTTTAAATAACAAAGGTTTAACAAATTACAGGGGTCTTAATAACACAGTCCTTTTTACTGTAAAGCATTGTAAAGGTACACACTTACGTGCTGCGCGGCGCTCGCACCGCTCGTGCGCATTGAATTCGTCATACTTATACGGGTCGCACGCGTGGGCGCAGTGATCCATCTCCTGTCGGTATTTTCGAAGAACACTTTGAATGTTCGCCGAACATATTTGGACGAGAGCGTGAAAGGTTTGTCGTTTTTAGCGCTCGTTTGATTATTGTTTTCCAATATACCGGTATTAATTGATTAAGTATGGATTGCTCAGAAGCAAATTAAATTAAACGAATCCATTCTTTGGGATCCTCTAAATAATTATCATTTTATCAAAAATATGAAATTAGATGCTTGGCGAAAAATATCAGCGGAGTTGGATATATATGCAAATTACTGTAAAAAAATATCTTTGCTGTTTTCTTACCATCGGGAGAAAAGCAAATTGAAGAGTAGCTTGGGAAGTTATGACTCAAATTAATTAAGTTTTATTTTTTATTAAAAGTGGAAACAGGCAGCTTTCTGATCGGTGTGATGGGAGGAGGGAACGGTTAAGAAGTTCAGGAAATTTTGTAGTGCCAAAGCCTTTTAAGACTTATTTTACGAAAACGTTTTGTTTCCTCGGGCCAAAATTGTTTAATGTACTGCCTGGCCACATCAAATGTGGAAATCCACTTTCATGTTTTTTGCGAAAATTAAGAAATTGGCTCTTTGAACGGGAAGACGTTGAACACTTGTTAAATGTACATAGTTAATAGTTATTATATAGTATAGTGATCTTTAGGTATTATTATTCCTCTTACAATGATCTTACATATGTGTAAATTTGTGTTATTTTGTATTTTTACGTTGTTTTTCTCCCTTGTTTAGCAAGAACATATAATGTATATTGTTAATATTTGGGTAGAATGTTCGCCGATATTTTTTTAATTAATTTCTGAAAAAAAAACTCTTTTTAAATTATAATTTTGACTTAGGAGCTGTATATATTTGGTTAATTTTTGTCTCACTGCTGTCATATTTATGTTTACGAAAATGTACGAGTGGCTATCCCCAAAGCGGGCTATGCCTTTAGGGGAGCCGGGTGTTTCTTCTTTGTTTTTGTTATTTCTCTTTCAGAGTAATGTGGGTTTTGTATCTTTGAAGTGTATTATATATATATATTTTAAATTCTGTTTTAATTAAGTAAATGTGATTTTACTTTGAGTTAAATAATACAATGTTATTGTAATAAGCTATGTATATTAGTGGTATGTATAGATGTGTAAGTGCAATTGGGAGAAAGTGTTTATTTTTTAGAATATGATACAAGTCAAGGTTCACTTTATGTCTGTTGTTAAATTTATTTTTTGTTTTCTTTCACTGTTTCGTAATGTATAAAATAGCTTTAATAGATGTGTTCATATTTTGTATTATGTATTGCTTCTGGAGGGAGTTAATAAATAATAAAAAAAAAAATAAAAAAAAAAAAAAAAAAATAAAAATATATTAAAAATTGTTGCAAGATTGTTAGTAACCTCAAAACTATGCTTTAGAAATTAGCAAGGCCTATAGGCCTACAGCAATTGAATATTTCACAATCAATTTCAGCCAACTTTTACTTTTTTCTGAGAAATTTAATTGCGAAATCAGGCCTAAATATATTAGCATTAACTTCAAAGCTATGCTATAGAAATGGGTTATATAAATCTCATTTAATTGTAAATATTAGATTAGTTAACCCTGGAAACTAGCCTTGTTATTTCACCCGGATTTTTTTAGTTTTGCAAGTATTTTTTTTAAATTTGTCAACTATAGTAATTTTGTATCCCAATTCAATATTTTTCATTAGCTTTTTTATAGAAAAATGCTCCAATAATATATATAAGCAACTAAAAAATTGGGTGATGTAAAATTTAAAAAATTATTAGCTCTGGAAGCAAACAGGAAAATCCCACAGTAAAATTTAGGCCTACATAAAAAGTAGTAAACATTTATTGTATTTTTTTTTTTTAAGTTTCGTAATTTAGTTCTAAATGTAAGTGTATACAAATTTTAAAATGGTTACAACTTCATGGCAAAATGAAGACTGAATGTTCGTGGGTTTCCTATGGATCAACAATTTCAACGAACCATAGTCGAGCGGCCAATCGTATCATATTTAAAAAAATAATAATTCCATCATTTTCTTTAATTTAAAAGAAAACGCACTAAATTCAGAAATAGGTATCAATAGAGTTTTAAAATAAAACCTAACAAACTAAAAAGAGTCCTAATAAATAAACGATGAAATAAAAATGACAATTCTTATTTTGTTGATAATAATTAAATGTACTTTGATTTAAAACAAACTGCACGAAAATCAGTTGCATAGATTTTCAGAAATAGGTATCAATAGAGTTTTAAAATAAAACCTAACAAACTAAAAAAGAGTCCTAATAAATAAACGATGAAATAAAAATGACAATTCTTATTTTGTTGATAATAATTAAATGTACTTTGATTTAAAACAAACCGCATGAAAATCAGTTGCATAGATTTTCAGAAATAGGTATCAATAGGGATTTAATCTAGAACCAAAAAACCTCAAAAAGTGTCCTTATAAGAAGTATTAGGATGAAGTACAAATTACTTTTCATAACTTTTTAATAATAATAACAATATTCTCTTTTTATTTCAAATAAACAGAACTAAAATGGGCCCGGTAGATCTTCATAAATAAGTGTTTTAATCTAGAACCGAAAAACCTCAAAAAGTAAATTTATAAGAATACCGATGAAATACAAATTACTTTTCATAATATTTTGATAATAAAGGCAATATTCCCTTTTATTTTGAATAAACACCACTAAAATTGGTCAGATAGATCTCCAGAAATAGGTATAAAATCAAAAGGGTTTTAACCTAAAACCACCAAAATTCAAAAAGTGCCCTTATAAATGCACTGATGAAATAAAAATGGCATTTAATAATTTTTTAATATTTATGACAACATTTTCTTTCATTTAAAACAAACCACATAAAGATCGACCAGGTAGATCTACAGAAATATATATCAATAGGGTTTTAACCTAAAAACAAAAATTTTAATAAAACAATCAGTCGTGGGTCTGCCGTCAGAAGTGAAAACATTTTAGGTTCATATAGTTAACTTTACTTTCGAGTTATTAAGAAGTATTTTTTTAATCAATGTATTAATGTTGTAATGAGATCTTAAATAATTGTGGAGATAAGATAGAGCCTTAAATAATTGCGGAGAGGCGACGGAGCCTTAAATAAATGCATGGATGCAACTGTGTTTTCAATAATTGCGGAGATGCGACATACCCTTCAATATTTGCGAAGATGCGATGGAGCCTTAAATAATTGTGGATAAGCGACGGAGCCTTACATAATTGTGGAGATCCGATGAAGACTTAAATAATTGCGGATATGCGTTGGAGCCTTAAATAAATGCGGGAATGCAACTGTGTCTTAAATAATTGCGAAGATGCTACATAGAGCCTTAAATAATTGCGGAGAGGCGACGGAGCCTTAAATAAATGCATGGATGCAACTGTGTTTTCAATAATTGCGGGGATGCGACATACCCTTCAATATTTGCGGAGATGCGATGGAGCCTTAAATAATTGCGGATATGCGTTGGAGCCTTAAATAAATGCGGGAATGCAACTGTGTCTTTTGCGAAGATGCTACATAGTCTTTGTGGAGATGGGATGGAGCCTTAAATAATTGCGGAGATGCAACAGAGCCTTAAATAATTGTAGATATGTGAGGGAGCCTTAAAAAATGTTGTGTAAGTGCGATGACGATGACGCGAGTTCAATCATTTTTCTCCATGCAAAAAGTGCCCAACGCGCCTAATGAAGTTTTCACTGGAAAAATACTAAAATCATATAAAAAAATAGGGTTTTAACCTAAAAAAAAAACTCAAAAGTGCAAAATAATCGAAAAAATAACATTTAATAATTTGTGTAAAATAATGAGATTTTCTTTCATTTAAAACCAACGACACGAAAATCGGACACACAGAACTCCAGAAATAGTTATCAATAAAAAACCTAAAACTAAAAAAAATCTAAAATTGACCTTATAAATATACTGATGAAATAAAAATGACATTTCTTAATTTTATTATAATAATGACAACATTTTATTTCATTTAAATCAAACCGCACCATCGACCAGGTTGATCTCCAGAAACCGATATCAACCGGAAAAGGTTTTAACTAAATCCAAAAAACTCAAAAAGTGCCCTTATAAATATACCGATGAAATAAAATTGATATTCAATATTTTTTTAAATAATAATGGCAATATTTTCTGTCATTTAAAACAAACACCACTAAATTCGGCCCGGTATATTTTCAGAAATAGGTATCAATAGGGTTTTAAGCTAAAACCAAAAAACTCAAAAGTGCACTTATAAATATAACAGTACCGTACCCAAGAAATAAAATTTACATTTCATTATGTTTTAATAATAATTATAACATTTTCTGTCATTTAAAACAAACAGCACTAAAATCGGCCCGGTAGATCTTCAGAAATAGCTATCAATAGGATTTTAACATACCCCAAAACACTCAAAAAGTGCCATTTTGAATAAAACCATAAAATAATATTGACATTTCATAATTTGTTGATAATAATGACAACATTGTCTGTCATTTAAAACAAACAGCGCTAAAATCGGCCCGGTAGATCTTCAGAAATAGGTATCAATAGGATTTTAACATAAAAGCCAAAAAATTAAAAAAGTGCCCTTTTAAATATGCCCATGAAATAAAATTGACATTTCATAATTTTTTGATAGTAATGACAACATTTTCTGTCATTTAAAACAAACAGCACTAAAATCGGGCCCGGTAGATCTTCAGAAATAGCTATCAATAGGATTTTAACATAACACCCAAAAAACTTAAAAAGTGCCCTTTTAAATATACCCATGAAATAAAATTTACATTTCATAATTTGTTTATATTAACGACAACATTTTCTGTCATTTATAACAAACAGCACTAAAATCGGCACGGTAGATCTTCAGAAATAGGTATCAATAGGGTTACCAAACGTTTAAGGGTGTACTGTATTATTATATAAGTAAGATGAGTGGTAGGCCTAGTAATAAACGCAATAAAGATCAAGGTAAAGGAACGATTTTGAAGTTTTTATAAACTGATAAGCCAACATCAAGTAGCAGCTTCAGTGACAACAACCTTTATTTCACTCTAATAATGAAAAACAAGTACCGGTACGTTTTCTGCTATTTTGTGTAGATGCATAAGTTTCTGTCTTTTTCCAAATACCGGTGCTGCTCTTACGGTTCCTAGCGAGATGGTCCTGTACTACGTCTACTCATGGTCCTGCACCACGCCACAGACCGCCCATAAGCTCGATTAGTCTATTAGTGCTTATATAGTCAATGATAACGCCCTGCTAAAAATTTGGCCTATTCTCTGTGTGCAAGTACATCGTCCAAAGGTATTCCTAGTACTGTTATTACCAAATTCGCTGATGTAGGAACTAAAATTAAAATGTTACCATTATCATCGATACCATCCATAGTTACACCAACTAAACCTATTTTTGTTTTTTTACAACTAAATATTCTTTCACTTGCACTTATTACAGCTAATTTAACAGCCTCTCACCGGTGTATACGTGTAGCCTGTTCAGCTGCACTTATCTATGATCACTGATCACTTAAACGCTACATCATCTGTCACCGGTCTCATTGATCAGAAATTTACCGATCAGTGAGGATGAAGTCTTCCATTGATAATTATTAGTTGTCCGGTCATTTGGGTTTTCTACTTGCCAATAAGTATTTACTCCTATTGTTGATAATTACTAGTTGTTTGTATTATAATTTTTTTAGATAAATATTTTGTTTATTATTATTATTATCACATCAAGTATTATGTTATATTGTCAATATAGTTTTCAAATTTGGTTTTTAAATATAATTTATTTCCCCTACACAGTATTATGAGAAGTGGTGTTGAAGTCTTGCTTCAGTTTAAATGAAATGTCATGGTATATGGGTGTTAAAAGAATTTCCTTCTGCTTAAATGAACAACGCTATATAGCTCACAACTGTTGTTTTTGTATATCATGCATTACACGTCCAGTACAACATGAAATTAGGGAGTATTTATAGTATAACACCAAAATCTTTTGTCATTATTTATAAGCCATGGGACATTGATCTCTTAGGAACTACTTGGAGTTTACATACCAACAAGGGGTTTATTTTTAAGAAGCTTTCAGATTTTGCAGAGTAACTTCTTTTTTGTGAGAGAGTTAAATAAATAAAATTTATTAGATTTTTATAGCATTTTTCTAAGCAAACATTTGTACTAAACTTAACAATTTTTT
>JAGFPH010000043.1:327443-368847 GCA_018207615.1 Philaenus spumarius
CCAATTTTGAAAAAAGCAAATTGTCTTGCAAAAAACTCGTGGAGAATCGGTCGTTGCATCCACCCTCCCGACTATTCGCAATGTATAAGGTAGTCCAATTAACTATGAGTTTACTGACAGGGCGGCAGCCATCTGAAGACTTAGGTATTTAGATGGTGTCATTCCGGCTCCTATCCTATCCTATTCCAGCTCCTATAATGTATACATCGCCGCCGCCACTATCTTGACTATACGCGATGTAGGATGAATAACGTAGTCTAATTAAGTATGAGTATACTGAATATGAAAGGACGGCAGCCATCAGAAGACTTAAGTTTTTTGCAAGAGCCGATGGTGTCATTTCGGCTCAGGGAAACACTCACTAGTAGCAAAACTACATTGTAGTCCGATTAAAAACATCGATGTACAATAATAATTATTGTACATCGATGGATTAAAATAACTTTAAACTTGGAGGAGCGGCTACGGTGGCAGCACAAACTCAACTTCAAATCGTTGATACTTTAACAAAATTAGGAATAAAATGTTGAAACAAATACAGTCGGATTCAGGGACTAATACTTCATTAAATTTAGTTTTTCATGGATTTGTGATTAAGTTTTGACTCTGCCATGTTGAATTTGTCGAAAAAAACAGGCATTTTTCTATTTACTCTTAAAACCCCTGTTTTTCAAGAAATGTGACTTGACAGCGTCAAAACGTACCATCACTAGTCAATGGAAAACTACACTTTTATGTAGTATTAATCCCTGAATCCGACTGTATTTATTCCGAAATTTTAATCCTTGTTTTGTTAATGTTGCAGTTAATTGTGAAGTTTGTACTTCCTTGAAGTTATTTGAATCAGACTATAATAACAAGAAAACTAAACGTCAGTATATTTAATTAAATCAGGGTCAAAGACACGGCTAATACACAGCACAGGAACATGAATAAGACAGGATGGCTGGAGGTGGGGTACTAGCGATATAAAGGCGGCTAGACGTGTCTTTGAATAATCAAGGTCCAAGGAAACGGTGATAACTTGCATATTATTAGAATAAGGTTATATTTTAATTTGAATGAGTAGTGATAAATGTATTTACTATCAGAATGTTAGAGGTCTGAATACCAAGCTAAGTGAGTTTTATCAAAATTTGCTTAACCTTGATAGTGATATAGTCTGTATCACTGAAACTTGGTTAAATAGTAATGTGACTTCAGGCGAGTTATTCCCAGCTGATTGGACTGTTTATAGAAGTGACGGAGTAAATAAGTGGAGGGGAGCTGGCGTATTGACTGCTATAAGGACCGGTTCTTGGAAGTCCCAGTTGCTTACATTTCCTTCTATTGATAATGTGGATATTGCTTGGGTCAAACTATCAAATGACGTTGGGTTTGCGTTATTCTTTGCAATATTTATTTTCCACCCAGGACTCCTCTTTTTTCTTACGAGTTGTTCTTTAATTTGTTTTTTAATAATAGTAATTAATTTAATTGATAGAAACATTTGCATTGTGGGCGACTTTAATTTACCTTGTATTTCTAATAACACATTTGACTTACATTTGGAGGGGGGAATTTATAAAGATTTATCATTTTTTCTAAATTTTAATAAATTTGTTATGCTAAATGATGTTATCAATCACAACAACAGAACTTTGGATTTGGTAATAAGTAATATTGTGGGAGCATCCGTGTTGGGTGGCGACGACGCCTTGGTGGGGGTGGATAATCACCATCCTGTGTTGATTGTTTGTTTTGCGGGAGGCCGAAGTAGGTGTCATACGGGGGTGCCTAATGAGATTGTTTATTCATTCACTAAGACCAACTTTTATGGTATTTATTCTGATCTTAAATATTGCGATTGGAAGAATGTTTTTAATTGTCAAGACGTGAATACTGCTGTTTCTGAATTTTATAAATTAATTTATTCAGTTTTAGATAAATATGCACAAAAGAGACCACTAGTTAAGCCTAAGTACCCGGTTTGGTTTACAAAAGAAATTATTGATAACTTAAAATTGAAACATAAATTTAGGGCAAAATCGAATAAATCCGGGAATAATGATTATTTTGCAAAATTTAAATATTATAGGAGTAAGGTTAAGCAATTGATAAAAGAAACATATGGAATGTATATAGCAAATCTCGAATGCTCTCTTGTGAGTGATCCGAAAAAGTTTTGGAATTTTGTGAAATGCAGAAAAGGCAGTGGGACAGTAACCGGAAATGATTTTGTGTGGAATGACAAGCGGCTTAGGGACGGTTTATCTATTGCAGGTGCCTTTGCAGAGTATTTTGGTTCTGTATATGACAAACCGGATCAGTTAAACTGGAAGGAGGTACTTTCATCGCCTGTTATGACAGGAGTGCAACCTTTAATTATTTCGAATATAACTACTGACCAGGTCGCGGCTGCAGTTAAAAGATTACCTTTAAAAAGATCGTTTTGTCCAGATTTAATTCCAGTTTATATTGTCAAAGCTTGTTCAGAATTCCTAATTAAACCTCTTTGTTTTATTTTTAATTTAAGTCTTTCCACAAACAGCTTTCCAAATGATTGGAAACTTTCCAGAATTACTCCTCTTCATAAGGGTGCTAACAAATTAGATATTGCCAACTACAGACCTGTAGCAATACTTTCAACTCCTGCTAAGGTGTCTGAGATTGTCATTCATTTGTTTGTGCTATCTCATATGAAACCGTATTTGTCTTGGGCTCAACATGGTTTTATTCCTGCCCGATCAATTAATACTAATCTCTCAAATTTTGTAAATTATACATCTAGGGTATTGGATAATAGAGGGCAGGTGGATGTAATATACACTGACTTTGCAAAAGCATTTGATAAAGTCAATCACATCACATTGCTTAGGAAACTGAATTTCTATGGGTTTTCCAGTGATCTACTTAGGTTTTTCTCTTCCTATTTGTTTCTTAGGTATCAATATGTAACGTATTCTGGTTTTAAATAGAATAGATTTATAACGGGGTCCGGTGTTCCTCAGGGCAGTAATTTTAGACCTTTAATGTTTAATATCTTCATTAATGATATAACTTCGTGTTTCGATAATTGTGAATATTTAATGTACGCTGACGATTTGAAAATATTTAAAAATATTAAAACTTGTTATGATTGTCAAATTTTGCAAGAAAATTTAGTTAGATTATCTGTTTGGTGTGAAAATAATAAACTTCTTCTTAATATTAAAAAATGTTGCGTCATGTCATATTATAGAGTATTACAGCCTTTAATTAACAATTATAACATTGATATGCAATTATTGAACAGAGTTACTAGCTTTAAGGATTTGGGGGTTCTTATGTCACAAGATTTATCTTTTAGTTGTCATATTGTTAATATAGTAAAGAGAGCTTATTCCACCTTGGGTTTTATTTGTCGGTTGGGGAGGGATTTTAATAATATTGTCGTTATGAAAGTTTTATTTAATAGTCTAGTTGAATCAGGGCTGGAATTTGCCTGTATTGTTTGGTCCCCATCAACAAAATACTATGTAAATATGATAGAAAAAGTTCAGAAAAGATTTTTGCGTGTGTTATTTTACAAAAAATTTGGATTTAATAACCAGCAAATTTGGACAATAAGATATAGGGAATTTTTGAGTGCATTTGAAGTTAATTCGTTGGCAGTTGGGAGAAATTTGTTGAGGTTGTGTTTCTTGAGAGGAGTTATGTGTGGCATGATTGAGGATCCTGAGAGCCTAAGACAGATATGCTGGTGTGTTCCAACTTATGGGATGAGAATCAGACGACCACTTTACCAGGAGCGCATTAGAACCCATGCTCATGCGTCGTCGCCGCTGAACTCGTCAATTGCTCTGTACAATTTGGTCGCTCACAAGGTGGATATTTCCTGGGGTTTGTTGAGGTTCCGCAGGGAGACTTTGTCTGCATTAAACCAGCGCTGACTGTGGGTTTGCAAGTTTTGATGGGACTCAACAGCTAGGTATAATATGTTAGTTTTTATGTTTTCATTATTATTGTTTATTTGTATATAATGTGTTTGATTATGTATTTGGTTGTTTTGTTTAGTTATTTGTTTCATAGTTTTAATTAGTTTAGGCATGACGTATTTTATTTTTGTATAGATGGCGCCCCAGTAATTGGGTTTTTTACCAGTTGGGGTTGCTTTTACAACACGGTTCTATTATGTATTTCTTTTGTTTGTTTGTAAAATTGTGTTGTAATAAATTTATTCTATTCTATTCTATTATCCAAGTGTTGTAAAATAATAGTTGGGGAGGGGGGCGGCAAATTCAAGCTTGCCTAGGGGGGCGGATCAAAGAAGCCCTAGATCAGGCTCTGCTGTCAAATTTATGCCTCATGCTGAAAAAGTTAAAACATCGTTTGTTTTTAAACTTTTCAACCGCCTCAACTCTGAATCATCGGTCTCTTATTTGTAGTTGTCCCAGAGTTTGTGCCGTTATTAACAAATTCGGCACAAGTTAAATAACACACGCTCAACGCTGTAATATTCTCAAAACTGCACTCCCTCGCTATCTATACGAAACTACACAAACCAGACTGTAAACTGTAGCCTCGCGACCGGAGCCAGCATAACCCCCTGCACTGAGACTACTTTTCTTATCTGACTTTCAGTCGTGTACACCAGTTTCATTATTCCAGTTTCATCTGCCATAACGGACAGAAGTATTTTCGCAAGGCTAGTGTTTTTTTTTCGAAATGCGTTTGAACAAAAGAATCAGTAATTTTAAAGTCGAGTTAGTCGAGGTTATATAATTTGTTTGTAAATGAGATCTTCACGTAATCCAGTTACAACTTTATTATTATTCTAGTTATAGCTTACGATGCTTTAGTTCGTCATAATTATCCAAAGTTTTGTAACTTGTCTTTGTATTTTCGTAAACTTTTGTTTAAAACACTAAATATAATTACTGTGTAGGCATTAGCCTAATTTTGTGAAAGAAAAATTAATTTAAAAAAACTTAGTTTCATATCCTAGACAATTTTGAAACTTAATCTTATGTTAAAGACAATCGATAATGGCCTAACTATTGAAACAAATTCTTGGATAACCATTATAAGCAGTTCAATCCAGTTTATTAAAGTAGAATAACCATCTACAACTTTAATTAAAAGAGAAATAGTGCATAATGATCAAATTACAACTTGTACGTTATGTATAGAGTTTAGTGATGCTTAAACATGTTCTAACCAAGTTTTGGCCTAAACAAGCTTGTCATGTTGACTTTAAAGTTTTGTTCAATCATTTTTGTCTATGACTGAAAAAAAAAATTAAACAATTTGCAATTTAAATACGCTAACGCTTTCTTTTTCTCTTTGACAGTACTCGATACTGGTTCAACATTTGGATTGGATTCTTTCCACGCAGCAGACAACTAAGTTTAAAAATGGTTTCGCTGCACCTAAAGTTTAAAAAAAAAATCTAAGACCAACAACTAAACAGTGATTAGTGCCATGTCAACCAGTTTGTGAACCTTCTGTGAACAGAGGCTTTTCACCAAATAAAAATAATATGTTTAGGCTATATTAAAGAAAAGGAAAATTTAAGAATAGTTCAAATGTTACCAGGCTATATAAACTGGTGAATTTTATTAATTAATTGGATGGAACGCTAGCAAACTTTAGTAATTTTCAAACCGCGTTCCGGTACCAGTAAACCCCTGGTGTTTTAAACCATCATAATATCATCGGAAACCTTTAAAGTGTTTCTCTATAAAAGGTTAACTTAATCACAACTCTATTCTACACGCCCCAGATAAAAAGACAACTCAACTGACGTAACCCTACAAAGCCTCCAGTATGCCTTACACTGCCATCTACAACATGATCCATTGAACGCTCCTTCAGTACCCTGCGCAGAGTAAAAAACTTGGAATCGTTCTACCATGGGACATGGAAGACCTAGTGGACTCTGCATTGTAAGTGTTCACTGGAAACGAGCGCAGGCCAATGATAAACTAGTAACTGATTTCAAGTTTTTATGTATCTCAATAAATGTTGTGATAGGTACACATAATATTGCTCTTAATGTTTTTGGTTCAATACAAAATATTTGGTAAATAAGCAGTTGCGGTTATTTAGTTTTCGTGAAATTAAAACCAAAAAGGTACAGTAATTTGGAATTCTTAAACAAAACTTGTCTAGGAATATCTAAAGGATTAACAAAGTTAAAATGATTTTGTTAAATTTGTTTTACATCAAATTTAAAACAAAATAAGGCAAAAGTCAGATCACAATGTACTTTTAAAATTCTGGAAAGCCATGTCTGAGAAATGGACTTTTATCACAGGTATTGTATTTTACCGATGCATAGATTTTTTTAAATCAAAAATATATATTTTTAATTAAGAGAGTTAAATTTTTTCACATTTGACCTCAATTTCTCCCATCCGAATCCCGGGTCCCAGCATAGGCGGCTCTAGAAAAAATTTAGTAAGACCACTTGGGGGGGGGGGGGGCCGAGTGTAGGAATTCTCCCCAGATATGAGGGGATCGGGAAAAATGTTTATAACTATAAACCTGGAAATCACATTTTCCTCCATCTATAATTTTGTCTTATTTTTTCCAAAACTTGCTGCCATGGTCCCGGACCCATGCCTAAATCCGGCTCTGGAAATATGTATTTATTAGAGCTACAGTTTTATTTATAAATTGTATTAAGCGAGTACTTATGAAATTAAGAACATATATTTGAAGTTGTTATTACTATTTCTGTTAAAAATTTTCTTTTTCTAACAAACAAAATTTAAAAAAATTTTGTGAATTGACTTATACATTGGGGGGGGGGGGGCTTGCTGAGCCACCCCAAACCCCTACCTTTAGCCGCTACTGGGTCCTAGGGAAAATACAAATTAGCCACTCAGTGTTAACTACAACTCCCTAAAGTTCATCCGTTAAAAGTTATACCTCTTGTAAATAGTAAAATAAATTTAGTTACAAAGGGTTATAACTTTTTGTAAGAATATCTGTCCATATTTATTGTAAATACTCTAAATATGATCTAAAACTTTTATATTGAACAGTTTTTGATACAACCAACCCTTACAAAAAGGGGTTAATAAAAGTATGCCACAGAACCGCAAATAAAAAAAAAAAAGAGATCACAAAATAGTATGATGAATACAAGCAAAAAAAATTTGGAAAACGGTTGACCCTAAAGGCCATCCATGTAACTTCCCGCTAAGTTTAATTACAACAAACACTATTTTTGGAAATTTTGAACTGCCATAACTTTTGAATGAATCAACCGATTTTTATGCGATTTGCGGCAATCGATGCAGTTTTTTAAGTCCATTGAAAGAATCAACAACACACATTTTTCAGATGAAAAGTTTCGGAGAAATTGAGGAAAAACCTTTTTTTTTATTTTCTTTCGTTCACGATATCTCGCGAATGAATCAACCGATTTTTATGCGATTTGCGGCAATCGATGCAGTTTTTCGAGTCCATCGAAAGAATCGACAACAAAAATTTTTCTGATGAAAAATTTCGGAGAAATTGAGAAAAAACACTTTTTTTTATTTTCTTTCGTTCACGATATCTCACGAACGAATTAACCGATTTTGACCGGACTGGTAGCGATCGACGTCGCTTTTCAAGGTTAAAAGCTGATTAAATTTTGGAATTGATCGGTAAAGCCATTTAAAAGTTATTCCAAAAAAACCTGATTTAAAAAAAATTTATTTCTTAGTTTTTTCGAAATTTCTCAGAACCTACCGGTCCAAATTAGTTGAAATTTTCAGGAAATCTAAGTTTGATGGAACTCTTTAGAACGCCGTTTGGTAGGATCCAATCGGTTAAGCCGTTCAAAAGTTATAAGCGGGTCACATACTTAAATACACACACACACACACACACACACACACCTATACTTGTACAGCGTAGGATCCGAGCAAATGCGTAGTGTACATGCACTATTAACTTTTCTATGTTCCTTAATTTTATTTACTAATAATTATCACTTATGCTAAATAAATTATACTAAACATAATTTTTGCATTATTTTTCCAATTATATGCAAATTTATAACTAACACTGTACATGTACTGCGAGCAATCGCTGTTGCTATGTTACATACACAGTTACAAGTTCTGTAAACGTATAGGAAGAAAGTTTTTCCGCGCCATTCTGTTGTTGTCTTATCGGTATGTCAGACCGGAAATCAATTCATACATGCTCAACCCCGACCTTCATCAAGTCTTTCAGTTCGATTTTTTGCTCATCTGTCCCAGTAGTAAACTCTAAAATGGATGTAGCCTAATCTAATTTTCCCTACAAGTTTATATATAAGTTACGTCATTTACATTGTGAAATACCAGCTTTTAAAATAGGAAGTAATCTTTTTTAATTGGGTTTGCCAGTTGTTCCAGTTTATATTTGTATTTGCATTTTATTTTCATAGTTGAAAATATTTTTTAAAATGTTCATTCTAAGAGTGACAATACAAATCTAGTTTATAAAGAGTAATTACATTTGAATACAGAAGACATTTATTTGTTTTGTAGGGCTAGAAGGTAAACATTTATAATGCTCCTTATATGGTTTTTGCAATTGTAAATTATTTTAATACGTACCTACATAATACTTATGAGCGGCAGATCCATTTAATAGCTAAGACATTGGAATTTTTAATGTTCGATAATGCGTAAGAATAGATTTTAAAATAAGAAACATTCAGATTTCATATGTACAGAAATAGCCAATTTTTAAATTTGAATGAGGTACACACTACACATTGCCACGGGGCTTAACGCTGTGCAGGTTGGAGCCGATTAGGTTAGTTTTAATAGGTCTACGACTCAATATTTATGCCTACGTATAAATATTGAGCATTCGTATGGCCGGAAATGAGATTAGCGCCCCAGAAACCCCCGATTACCGATTTTCACGGCTTTTCATCCATTTTTAGAGGTGTCAAAAAAATTATGCACTTTTAGAGATAGCCTACACTTTATTCACTTGTGATGCATTTCCGCTTTCTCCCAAAACTGGTCATATCTACACTTTTTCCTGTTTTCTGAACACGTTGCAGAAAAATGCAACCAAATCCGGAACTGTAGGCAAAAATTTATGAATTTTTTTTTAGTAGCCTACTTTGCCTGGTCTACATGTTTGCGTGTTTTCCATTTGGTTTGGGAACAGAAAACAATGTTTTTTGTTTGCTAAAACAAGTTAAATGTTTGTCATTTGTTTGCAAACTGTTTGGAAACATTTTGAAAACTTTCGGCAAACATCGGAGAAACAAATTAGAAATAGGAAAACAATTGGAAAACAGTTTGTAAACAATGTTTCCGCAAACATGTTTGTAAGTGTGGACTAGGCTTAAGAGGATGAGCTAAAAGCGCAATGTGAACAAACCAAACCCAACCCCAAGGCCGTGTCAAAGCACCCCTAGAGGTATGTGAAGCTGGCAGGGCCCAATTCCAAAATTAAAAAATAAATTATTAGTTTCGTTTGTTTACGTTTGTTTAGCTATGTTCATAGTTTGTTTAGCCTTAGTTCAAGAGTTATTAAAAAATGGGTGCTGCTAGGTTCACACCAGCAGCGCCCAATTCAAAAATCTTTCCAAAAATAAGTGGAATCGTTTGTTTACGTTAGCCATTTTCATCGTTTGTTTAGGCTCTGTAAACCATAGATAGCCAAAAAATGTGGGCGCTGCTAGGTTCACACCAGTAGTGCCCATAAAGCATATTTACCCCAAAAATTAATTAAATCGTTCGTTTATCGTTAGTTTACGCTTGTTGAGCCTTAGTTTAGCAAGAAATTAAAATAATTTTCTTAATTCTTTCTACTAAAGTCACTGTTCAGCTGCATGGTCAAATTATTTCTTCATACAAAAATTTCTTCATATGGAAATTTGATAAAAAAAGTATCTTTTCATTATCTCCCTGCAGCAAATTCATTAACTAAAAATTAATGGTTGTATTTGTTCCTTTAAATTTAATTGCAACTGTTAAATATAAATATTTTGCTAATCACTTCATTTGAATCTTATTTATAAAAAAATAGAAAAGCAAACATAAAAAAAATAGGTAGCCTATGGTATTTTATAAAGAAATTTACCAAATAATGTAGTAACAGTTATTGGTTTAGCTTCGACATTGAATCTTCTGTGTTATTTAATTTAGTTTTTTTATAATAAAGTCATTAAATTTTATCGTATCTTTAAGATTTTCTCACAGAATGTGTATATATACTCTATTAGTATTTGTGTTAAATTTGATTCAAATTCGTTAAATAGTTTATTATAAATTTATATTTCGACATTACGAGACGACACAATCGATTATTTGAACTTTTACTATAAACGTTAATAACTTACGTAATTATTATATTTATAAAATTTTAATATCTGTTTTATATAGTTAATTAGAACATATGTGGAAAGTTTGAACCAAATCGGTTAATAATTATAAGTTTTCGATTAAAATTTATTTAAAAAAATCCAAAATTGAGTACATTATTATAGAAAACCGTGTAAGGTATATCTTAAAAGCTAGTTGTCGTAAGTTATTTTTAAAAACAGATATAGATTCCTCATGAAATTTACTATAAATTATCATGTTTTTATTAATATGTATTATTTTACAAGTTGTATAATGTAATATTTAAAACAATATTCATATTTTTAATTACCTATTTCCAATAAAAATGTAATAACTTTGAAAATATTCAACCAATTTCAATGAAATTTATACCACATATAAAAAACATATATATAATAATGATATGAAAAAATTAAACTTTTAAATTAATATTTAATACGTTTACTAACTAGGCCTATAAAATTCAAATCGATTAAGTTATTTAAATTTTTGCCGTAAACGTTAATAACTTGCATAACTATTAACGAATCTTTATGAAGTTTTTTTATATAGTTATTTAGAACATATGTGGAAAGTTTGAACCAAATCTGTTAATAATTATAAGTTTTCGAAAAAGAAATGTTATAAATAAATATTTATTTAATCAGCATTTACATTATATCGAATGGTATTCGTACAATTATTACTAATACATATTAATAAAAACTTGATAATTTATAGTAAATTTCATGAAGAATATATATTTGTTTTTAAAAATAACTTCCAATAATTAGTTTTTAAGATATAAACGTTTTTCTATAATAATGTACCCAATTTTCGATCCTTTTTTATAAATTTTACTCGAAAACCTATAATTATTAACCGATTTGATTCAAACTTTCTACATATATATTATTCTATATAACTATATTAATAACACATACAAATTTCAAATATATTCATTAATAAATTTTCTTATTATTATTGATATAAAATAACTGATAGGTATATTCCGAAAAAACATCTATAACCAACCGGACGAGATATAAACAGACATCCTTCTTCCATCCTGTCTTCAGACTGTCAAAGATGCCGAACGGCCACACATAAGTTCACTTTTCGCTTATCGAACCGCAAGTAATAAAAACATTATTTGCTTGTGTTTTTTAACTGACGACTATCAGCTTATTTTACGCTAACATAATGGTACACGTTCGACAATCAGTAACATTTTGAATACCGTATACTAACGCTTGTTTTAAGACAAGATGTTAAACAAATCTGAAACATAAATCCTTTTACTTTTTGTACTGAAGTATTTTTGTTTTAAAAGGTTTTAAATAATTGTCATATGCTCTTAACCGGAATTAAATATTTGGAAACTGTTGTTTAAATCCATGAGCGTAAATTATGTTTTACCGTAGCATATGCACAAAAAATTTCAATATATATTTTTAAAAAACATTTATTTATTTTTTAATTTGAATAATTCTGTAGAACTACAAGTTTGAAGTTATTCATACTGGAATAATTGTAGTCTTGTAAAGATTAGAGGAACATTTTGTGATTTTCTTGTCGTTTATATTTTATTTTTAATTTGACTTTACAGTGCAATCAAAATATTTCACGAAAAAATAAATACAATTTGATTACCGGTCTCGAAATATTGTATGATCTATGATCTTTAATTTATACTTACCAATTTTTGCTACTGTCAAAAATAGTTTTCTCAAGTTCTTCACTATTGTGAAAACAACTTGTTTTGTCAAAGAGTTAATTATAAAAAAAATAATGTTTTATTAGTTATTAGCAATACGGACTATGTCTATTTGTGAAATAAAAATAAATATGCTAGATGTAGCACAATATTTGAGGAAGTTTTACATTTTCTTTATAAATATCACGGAAGAGGATTTATATGTTCACCATTTCTTTCCTTACAACAATAACGCCTGTTCAGTAACACCATTATTTTCTCCAGAAATACAAATGCACTTCATTATTATTTTATTTATAGGATCCCATTAAATAAACTCACAGGGTTTTTACGTTAAAGGTTTTAATTTACCACATGATTGAGTAATCATGCATAGTTCTTGCATGCTACCCAATAGAACCCTTTCGGCCTTCATCAGCGAGGGAAATCGTTGTTCATTTAGTAACTATTTCCTGGTTAGATTAAATTCTTAATCTATTTAGTAATCTGTTATATGGTTTATGCAGTCAAGTTCAGATAGGTGCCACTGATCAAATAACCCTCAAATAAGAAACGTGTCAACAATGTCGCCCAAATGTTTTTCCGGCTAAATGTAGCGGCCTTCAACGAATGCTGAGACTTTGACTGATTTAAGGCATAGTGACCAAAAACTTCAATATAAAAAATTTCATCATAAACTCCATTTCTACTTCTTTTTTTTCAGCAAAATATACAACTAATTTTTATTTATTAACTTTCTGTTAGATGTACTGATGGGAAACATTTTTGTTTGGATACATTTGACCAAAAATTCTAGCACAGTTTTATTCTAAATACAGTATTTAAAATTCTAAGACAGTAAAGCTATTGACTTGAAACTTGCTATCCACTGTAACTAATTTGAGTGACACTAGTACAACAGGTTTTAAAAGTAATCGGTAACGCTAAAAGTCCACTGTTTGTAGTGCTTTATGGTCTGTAACTGTAACCCCAGCCTTAAAAATGTCTAGATGTCGACAAGACTTTAATCATACTAATGAAATAAAGTCATAATAAACGGCATTACCAATGTGATAATTGAATGAACAGAAATGCCAAAGCAGGTTTATCTTGTATTTTGTATGGTTGTGTACAAAATACACGAAATAACCACTAAATTTTATTAAAAGTATTTAATAAGTGGACCCGAAGTTAGCGAACCCTGCAATGCTTCGCTTTGCTTGATTTAATTTTAAGGAAACTTATTCCATTTCATTACATTGACCTAAGTAATTGAATTGCAAATGGTTTTTATGTCACTTAGGAATAATACTACACAAATTTAGATTTATAAATGTAGGAAGTTAGCGCAATTTATTTTTATTGTATTTATAGGTGTACCTACCAAATTTTAATCTCTTTGATTGTAGTGATCCATATTCTCTAAACAATATTGGTACTAATATTTGCAAATTCAGAAATTGTTAGTGAAATTAGTTTGAGTAATTTTTGAGAATATAGAAAAAGTAAATGTATCTATTATTATTGAATTTTTACTGTAGTTATTCAATGTCATCCCTTTGACTTAAGTAATCAAATTTTACGTGGTTTTTATATCACATAAAAATAATATTATATAATTTTAGCCTTTTAGCTTGTATTATGTCAGTTTAATTTATATTAATAGGGTAGCAACCCCATTTCAATTTCTTACACTGTAATAATTGTAACGTCTAAACACTCCTGATAACGATAGACCTATGGATAAACTGTGCAATTATTAGTGAAATAGGTTGAATAGTTTTTGAGACTATAGAGGACAAAGAAAAAAGAAACAAAGATACAAACATTCGTTTTCATTTATATAGAGTACATTGTCATGTCTTGAATATTGTTTAAAAACAGAAATATTCTACATAAAACTTACAAATTTAACGTAATTTTTATGTAGACCATATAACTGCGGACAGTGAACATATACTTTTTTTCAAACCCCATGTATTTTTTTAAATTTGATGTTTTATTTACATTGTTTTAATTTCAATTTGGTTTATACTAAGCTACCGTACGATATTTACGTACAATTGCTAAATCATCAAGTATTTTACAATTAAATGCGAGACTCAATAATTCTGCATTCATTTTATTCGTGTAATGCAGGCCTAAATGAATTGACGACGTTGTAAGAATTTATGTACTGTATTTACACCTTGTTGACTCACATTTCAACTAAAATATTTGCTAAATCATACACATTTGAATCAGAAAATCAGACGGCATTGTCATTTCTTCCTATGAATATTAATGGTAATAAGAAACCACACCTGCTAAAAATATCTCTTCTTTTGTGGGAGAATCAGGAAACTGGTGTATATTTTGTATATTTACAAAAGTTTTTTTTACCTTAATCTTTAAATACCGTTTGTGGTTGTATCTCTTATGCCGTATATACTTGAAATTTTATAAAATCGTTAAGCCATGTTATAAATTACATTACTGACAAATGTACTGACACAAATATTTTTTTATTTTTCAAAATAATAAAACCCGTTTAATGGAATCACTTATTAATATCAAATATAAGTTTAATTACGGTAAGTAATTTTGTATAAGTAATAATTATTAATTTGTTTATGATATATATGATCACATAAATACAAAAATAGGTAACAAATTCTCAAAAAAATACTTCATGTGTTTTGTACAATTTACTACACATAAAGAATGTCCCAACGTTTAGAAAACGTACAATTGGCCAATCTTTAAAAAAACACAATAACTACATTTTTGATATAGAAACAAAATATATTAAACAAGAGTGAGACTTTTCTTAACAATCGCCAAATCAATCTTAGTATCTCATAGAAACGTTTCAAACGAAGTTAGTAAGAGAGTAGACTAAATATTACATTTTCTGTCAAAGGTAGGATACGATACTACTGAGTCAACTTGTCAAAAGTTAAAAGGATAAAAAAACATTCTAAGAAGCCGGATGTCTAATCCAAGGCCGACGCGACACTGTGTTTATTCAAGTGCTGCCTCACTGCATATAGCGAGCAATCTGCTCATGAGCTGTGTAAATTGACTTGTCTAACGTAAGTTAAGAGTAAGCCGTGTTAGTCTCGACGCCGCGCAGCCTGGAAATAGAAATCCTAAACAACCGTGTAAGAATGTGTATGTGAAAAACCTGCGAAACGAGCAAATATAAAATAAATGAATATTCTTGCTCCTTATGCATTGGGAAAGCCGATAGACACGAAAAAGTAGGTTGCGTTGCGAGCCTTGCTCGTTTTACGACGCTTGCTCGGAATGGGGTGTGTATACGTCAAAATTTGCTCGGTTCCTACACTGTACAAACACACACATACAGACAGGGTGACACCCTCTCGGGATTGGTCAGGGAAGATTCCTAGGACCTCAAAACGTCGAGATCTGATGAATATTCGATTTTCGAAAAACAGGGTGAAACCAATAACTTCCCGATTTTAGAAAATTTTCAATTTTCTTAGCGGGAAGTTAAAAAAAAGAGATCACATCTATCACAAAATAGTATGATGATTGATGCACAAACTCATCCGAGTAAAAGGATTCAGACAATAGAAATCCTGTAGTTTGGTGAATTTTGAATGTATTTAGGAAGCTTATTAATGAACTTTGCACCAGCTTGTGAGGGAAGTTTATAACATTTTCTTCAGCAAATATATCAATGATATTATGGATATTAACTTTTCACGTTCGATCGACAGTATTTATTTATTTCTTATTGGTTTTGTTGACAAAAATATTTGTATAAAACAAGTCATATAAATCAAGAAAGAAAAGTATAAAAAAACATATTTGATAAATTCTCACAAAATACAACTAAACAACAAGAAGAAACATTTACAATAATTTACATAAATGCACAAAATTTAAAAAATCTGTAAGAGTAAGTTAATAAGATAACGTAACAAGACAAACACATAGCAAAAAAAAAAGAAATCACAAAATAGTATGATGCACAAACTCATCCAAGTAACAGGATCCAGACAATAGAAATTGTCTAAGATTGTTTTTAAAAAATTTTGTAGTTTGATGATTTTTGAATGTATTTAGAAGCTTATGAATGAACTTTGCACCAGCTTGTGAGGGAAGTTTTAACCTGAGCTTTCTGGCACGATACTCACAAATTTTCTGGTGCTGTAGTTGTGTATATCCGGATATTTTGGTCAGGATCTCACTTGAATTTTAAAAAAAAGCAACACTTCAAGTATGTAAATATATGGAAGTGTAAGTACTCCATTTTTCTTGAAATAGTTTTTACAACTTTGTCTTTTATGTAGCCCCAAATAAGCCTTATGGCTCTTTTTTGCAAGACAAACACTCTTTTCATGTTTTGAACTGATGAGTTTCCACAAAGAACTCCATAGTTCAAATAATGATACGCTAGCACATAATAGGCTGTTAAAAGTACCGATGTACCCAGTATGGCTTCAAATTTCTCAGCACAAATATACCTGACCTAATTTTGGCACTAATACTGCTAATGTGGTCATTCCAGTTCAACTTGTCCAATTATTTTTGTTTGCACTAAGGCCTTTCAGCTTTTTATTTAGGCATGAGTACACTCAACCACAGCAGGCTACACAGTCACGTGAATAAATGAAAAAGTCTGTTGCTTAACAATAAGCAAAGTATTATTAACCGTAATAAGTCTTTGTAAGAGTGTTTTTTTTTTTTTCAATTTTTAACTACTTAAATGTATGTCAAAGTTCGTAAATGTGACGAAGTATATTTTTGAAAAAATACGCGCGTGACCACAGCTGAATTTACATTTGCTAGTATGTCACAGATCATATTTTTCCACCTTTTGCCTCTTTTTGTGTTATAATTTTTCTTCTATATTATTTTAATATTTCCAAACGAAGAAGGAAAGAGATGTTAAAATACACATTTTAGGACCACTGTATTTGTGGACTACCGTATTTTAAATTGCATTAAACGAGTATTTAGCATTTTTAATTTGAAAAATCAGTGGTAAGTTATTTGTCTCCAAAGTTGTTTGAAATATGTCTTCAGGAAATCTACAAGAAACGACTTTTAGAATTGTATCTTCAATTTTAATGCTTACTCATACTACACCTAAAGTTCTCTAAAATGCGCTACAAATTTTGTCTGTATAACCTTGCTGCAACTGTGTGTTAAAACATAGTATAGTGTACCTGTATTACTTGACCCAACCACATTTTGTTGTATTCATAGATGTACATAATGGGTGATTGTCACTATTCTGCCTCTTCCTAGTAATTCTTTTGTCACTTAACTCATAAATAATCATATATTAGATTCTGATTTAACTTAGAGGGGTATTCAACTGAATTGGAGAGTTGACATGTACGTGCAATATGGAGTTATGATTTAATGTACAGTCGACTCCCTCTAGTCCTGACTGGGATGGGTCAGACGACTTTTTGGAAATTAGTTATTTGGGTTTCTCATGGCCCAGGACAGGAATGAACATGTCTGTTTATTTCCGGCCTAAATGAAGCGGAAATTGGTGAGGGAATTTTGACTCATGCTGAGGTGAGGGCACCACTGGAACTGACAACTACCTACGTCGAGCAACAGACTGTCGCATTAGCTGTTGTTGTTATGTTTATGAGTAAATGGCGTGGTTATGCGTTTAAAAAAACAGTTGAACTAAAAACGCAGAAGAAAATACAGATTTCTTTTAATATTGTAAATTTAATTTTTCATCATGCTTAGGCTCACTTATTTATTTTTACCTGTTTTATGAATATATGTGTTTCGTTGTTTCATAAAATAAATTTATAAAGTTTTAATTCGTCATGTGTTAAAATGTTGTGATTATTCCTGTTGTCTGGTGTCACGTTTGTTTATATCAGTGTCACGAAAAATGGCGATTCAGTGAATGAGTGGCAAAAAACTGTAATATTTGGGTAAGTACGCTTTAAAAACATCTTAATAGTTGATTTTTAATTGTAGATACGATATTATAGGTTATACTTTACATGTTTAAAAACCCGCCGGATGGTCCGGAATTTTTTTATCTGGACGAAGGTCCGAGACAGATTGACATATCAAAATACCCAGCCTAAACCAAAAGTCTCTCAAGTATGAAATTAAACACATATATTAACCTATTAGATGAGGTAACTACATAATTTGCAAATGTAAAAAAATCATTTTCAAAAATTAAAAATTTCCGAAAATAAACTTAATTAAATTTGTTAGTGTTGAACATGTTGTTTGTCATAATAGTATTTCTACTCTTAATGTATTGCATATTTGCTGACTTAATACAAGACTAATAATTCAAAGATACTTGTTACTTACTGACTGGAAGAATCACTCCTCTTTTTTAGTTGAGGGTTTATTGTAATATAAGGAAATTCCATGCATTACTTTTAGAAAAGTATAATTTTGTATAAATCAATAAATCATTGTAAATCTATTCAAGGTTATATGCAGGCAAGATTTTGAGTGATGTAAAATAGTGTTTAAATGCAGACATCTAGGTTTGAACTTGAAACAACAGTGTATTGGTTAGTAGAAAAATTTACCAATAAAAAATTTGGAATATGAATTGAGCACATTAGCTTAAACAGCTGTAAATGAAATGTATAAATTTGTGGCCAAATTAACATAGCAAAGCTAGAGATATTCTGAAATTCCCTAAACGGAAGTCACCAATTCTTCTAGACCTTTTCAAAATGAAACTGAGAACCTTCTAGAATATTCAAAGCGGTGCATCACAACTCCCACTGAAAACTTTTTTCATCAACACGATATTCTGTAAGGAATGGCCAAAATGAACAGACGAGGTTTGGTTCGTCATCAAAGGTCGAATTATCTGATGCCTAGTCGGAAATTCACGAGTATTGGTTCATGTTATTTAGCTATTAATTAGTCTATATTTTTCTTTTAACATTTTCTATTTTAAAATATTTATTTAGTTAAAGAGTAGTTCCGCAGACCTTTGAAAGTATAAATTAAATTAATTTGAATTACTTTTTCTTTTTAAGGTTAGGATAATAATTATTGAAGTATAGGTTAAACCGATTGGTTATTGAATTTGAGAGGCAGTGGCTAATCTGGCCTTTGCAGGAACTATGGCCAACACGGTTTCTCCTTTAACATATAGAAAATTGACATCATAAAGTTTGATTCTATGGTATCTGTGATCATAGATGGGATGTTTTGTAGATTATGTACCTTACAAAGTGGTGCCCGAACAGGGACTGTTTTGTGTTTTCAAAATTCACGTACAACATTTGAAAACTTTAAGCTATCAATTTAGGTAATATTCCGAAATTGAGTCGCATGTAAAAAAGACAAATTAATTATCAGAAAAAATGTGTACAAATTGCCTAATATATTAGTTTGCCTAATATACCTTACATAAAACACTTATTAAAAAGTTTTTTACAGAACATAATTATATTTATATATAAATTCAACATAACGATGAAAGTAAAAATAATAAGCTTACTATAATGTAACTAACAAATTTAGAGTTCTGTAGAGTGACTTTTTGGTTTTGAGATGAGAACAAGTAATAGTTCAATACAAATTATTGAGATCAAGAAGAAACAATGGCGGATCTAGGTTTTAATATTTAACAAAGTTTTTAGGTTTTAATTTATTTACAAATTTATTTTGTAGCTGTACAATAGTTCAAATTGAAAATAAATTGTTTTTGTGTTGTTCAATTTGTATACTTACAACAATAAATAAAAAAAACAACACAGCAACAATATTTTTATGATGCTTAAAAATATTTCTGCTTGAATCCTACTGATGGTATCGTGTTGCTGCTAACGTGCGTATCGGTTATCCACTGAAACTACATCAAAGTAAAATGTAGTCGGTTTGTGTGGACTGTAACCATGATTGATGGTTTCGCCAAATGACCAACAGAGTGTATAGAAGCGCTAAGTGCTGCACCACTGTTACTATTTTTGTTTTAAAATCTTGCCACTAAAATGGGAACTGAACTAAAAAGACTTAGAGCAGTTGGTTCTCAAAAACATAGGTCAAATGTTGACTGTGGTACGCTAGAAGAATACTTCAGAATTTCCATTTATGTCCCTTTTCTGAATTTTCTTATCAGTGAAATTATCTCTTGGTTTCCGAAAACACAAATGGTCCAAATTGGAAAGCTTCAAATGCTCCTGCCTAAGGAGGGAAAGTTTCAAGAAAACTTGGTGTTGGATGGTGCCAGATTCTATGAAAATTACCTGCCATGTTATGATGCGTTAAAAGGAGACCTGAGTATTTGGAAACACATGTGGGGTCCTAGTTCAGATAGTTTCCCGAAACACCCAGGCTTTGCCATGAAACACTCTTCAGACCTTCCAAACATAAACGTTTTGTTTCAGATGATTTGTACCATACCCGTCACTATGAGTACAGCTGAGCGGTCTTTTCCAGCTCCACGAAGGATGAAAACATACCTAAGGACTACTATGACGGAGGTTCGACTTAATGGGCTCGCAAATTTTCACATAAATCAAGAAACCTCTTCTAAGATCACAGCAGAAGAAGTTTTGATTTTGTTTGTTAAAAAACACAAGAGAAAGTTATCTTTTTGCAATTGCAATAAATTGAACATTTTATTAGGTGAATCTTGATTCATTTTGTTGTAGATATTGAACCATACTTTTTTCTATTTAATGTGTTGACACTGTCAGTGTGAATATAATATATTAAATGAAGTTAACTGTATTGTATACCAATTTTTGTATTAGCTGAAAACCTGAAAATAAAACTAGTTTTCAAACTCAATCCTTTTTTAATTTAATCATAGTTAAATTATTTTCCTGGGGTATTCCATACCCACGACCAGGGGAGATGCTCCCCCCCCCCCCCCCCCAACATAAATCCAGGATCCGCCCCTGAGAAGAAACTAGTCGAGATTTTAGATAAAGCAAGGGTGAAGATTTTATTGACAAGAGAGACACAGAATTGTTTCAAAACATGTGAATAATTTCAAGTACTGTATTGCTTTAAATCATAAAAAAACTACAATGTATGTGTATGAGTGCGTATTAATAAATACACATAATATTACTGCTAGGTTAGGTATTACAAATAAATTAAATGTTGTATGTATTTAATTTTACGGTTGACTGTTGAATAATGAAACCCAATTTAAAGTTTTTATACATTGAAGTATTTAGTTTGCATAGAAATACTATTTAGCATTATTTCCATTAGGTACTTAAGACACTATAAAACAAGGAGTGGGGATAGCTTAGTTGCAAGGAAGCAACATCATACGCTAAGGTCTGGGGTTTGAATTCAGATAAAGGAATGAAACCTTTAATAAAACAAGCTTAATCCATACTTATATTATAAATGGGGTCTTTGATACTACAAAAATGATATTAAGCTTGATTACGGAACCTGCAGAACTTCATTTTCAACAATCAAGGTGTGTAAAGGACATTAATAATATCATTTGTTAACTATTCATTTTTTAATTTATGCTGTGATTAGTTACTGTATTTTTTCTCTATACGATAATTTGATTAATTGTTCTGTTATCTTCATTTCATTCTTTTGCAACATTTTACAATTATAAAAGCCCTAAAAATAAAACTCAAAACTTTTTAAACAAATCAAGAAGTGTATGGCTAAATCAAGAAAAGCACAACCAAAAAATGAATCTTCTTGTCAAATTTTCTTCAAACTCAAAAAATTTAAGATCTTGTACATCTCCTTTGTTTTTGTAATCCGACATATTTGTGAGATCTGACTCACTGAAACTTCACCACAAAATCTCTGGAACCACAATGCTTACAGACTTTAAATTTGGTAAGGAGGTTAGTCTTTGGGTTAAGAAAGGGTTTTTGCCAATTCCAAGTATAAATGTGAAATTCATGAAAAATAAAGTTTAATTCTTCCAAACTAAAACACCTACGATCTCCAAATTCGGTATATATGGCAATAAGAATAGAGAAAAAAATTAAGACAAGAAAACCATATGATGTTCAGTTAGACACTTAAATATTTAAAAACAACCACTTTAACTGGAATGATGATGTTATGTTGCCTTTTTTCTAAAATAAATCAATTTAAAAGCCCCTTTAATTCTCACCAGTACCAACAACCATTATAGCAATGATGTTATATTGATGATGCCAAGTTTTCTAAAATTAATAAATGGAAACCTGTTTCAAAAAAGCCCTACAATTCTCACCAGTATCACCAATCATATTGTCGTATTCAGCTTGTTAATTTCTTTCCTTTATCCTTTGCGACCAGTTAACTAAGGAACGTAATAACATAGGACTGTATGAGGAAAGTAAGATAAACAAAGCCAGGAGTATTATAGTGTACCAGTGGTGGTTCTAGCCCGGGGCAGCTGAACCGCCAGTTTTCCCCGAATGTTTTTCTAGAAATTTTTATTAGGAGCTTAGTCAGTTTTGATAGCCAATTTTCGATCCCTTAAACGTGATTACGATTATTTGAATATTTTTTTTATTCCTTAAACGTCATCCGAAGAGTCTTATATCTAGCTGGTTGTTTGTTGGTTTTGTTTTTTTATTGTGGGGACTTGCGTAGAGGTGGGTGTGAATAGTGAAAAATAGTTTCGATCAACAGTTTTGAAAAAAAATAAACAGCTCTTACTCTTAAGTTTTTTGTTAACCCCATTGCAAAATTTTGCTTTGGGTTTGGTTTCACTTGGTATATTCAACTGATTTCTATCCATCTCCGGTTATCTGTTAAGCAACATCATAATATATAAGAATGGAATAGATATTTTATTACATATTGACAAATGTATATCAACAAAAATAAATTTTAAACATTTTGTTTTTAGATTTTTTTACGTTCTTTCCAATCATATTCTTCTAGGATATTAAAATAAAACAACTTAGCATACATAGGTATATAAACAAGTACAATTAAAAAACTAACGAGTTTAATAACATATACATAATTATTCTGTCCTATCAAAATCTACAACCCTCGAACAACAAAAATATAAAAACCAAAGAAACTACATGTGCGCAAATTAAGTTTTGTTCACCTCAGTCAACATGTGCCAGTTTCGAGCAAGACATGAGCAAGTGTACACTATATCTTGTGTAATTTTTTTGATTATTTTATGTTTTAAGTGTTGTCAGTGACGTAAATAGGAGTAGCTTTTGGAGGGATTGTCTAGTTTGTAGGAGACTCTACCGAGGTTTCTGGACTTATGGAATACGCTCCATGTAAAACGGGAATCCAGAAAATAAAAAATACCTGTCGGATCAACATTTTAGAGCCTACTGGTGCTAGTTTTAAGATAAAATATCATAGAACGTAATCTATTACTTATAAGACCATGTAGGATTTATAAAGTTTATTCGCTTTACGAATTGCTGAAATATACAATATAGATAATTACCTTTTATAGTTGTCAAAACAATTCCTTTAATTTGTAGATACACTACTGCGCTGTTTTGCCATTCACAGGCGGCTTCGTCAGGTGTAGGAACTCAACACTCAAATAAAACATATAACATCACTGAACACACACAATAACACGACAAAAAAATCCTAATAAAATTTATCGGAGGCTAGCTCTTCGTCATACAGATTTTGCACTGGCCACAGCATACTTTATGTGCTTCCGGTTGTTGTTGTGTGTTTGTGTTGTGTAATATGTTGCGTAACTTTTATATTTTAATGTGTTGACGATCTCGAGAGAGTGATTCTCTGAGGATGGGGCACAAGCTCTGGAACGCGTCAGGAAAACTGAAGCAAAGAAGTCATGTGACAGAGCCAAATGAGGTAAATTATTGTTTAAATAATTAATACTTTTTAGTAGCAGCTAGATTACATAAAAAAAATCTAACTTCTTGGGTTTTCTAACGAAATTTTGCATGGTCTCAAAAACAAAAAATAACAAAACTTCTATTTAGAACTAATTTACAAAACTTCTGTATACTTTGCAAAAAAAATACAAAAATATTTACTACTTTTTATGTTGGCCTAAAGTTGGAATTTTCCCTTACTGAACATTTTTTGCTTCCTGAGCTAATAACTCTTACAATTTTACATCAATAAATTTTTCAGTTGCATATATACATTTTTAGGACTTTTTCTATAAAAAAGCTATGAACATTTTTTATTGGGATGTAACTACTATATTTGACGAATTTTTGAAAAAAATGCTTGCAAACGGCAAAAAATCTATTTTAACTAACACTGCCACTTCTAAGGTTAAATTTGCATATTGTATCAATCCCGAACTATAACCCCAGGAAGAGAAAGATTTCAATTAAATAATTTGTACTTGGAAAAAAGAAAATAAATTATATAACATATGAAGGGTGCAGAGAAATAACGAACAGAGTCCAAAAAAACGTAAATTGAGATAACCAATGAAATGTGTTCGTCTCTATGAGCTACACAACATGTCGTTAACTCCGAGTAGAAATACTGCACACAGTCCTTTAAAATCGAGTTAAAAGAAAATGTACCCCGAGTAGTAACGAACAGAGTCCAAAGGGACCAGAGCAGTATCGCACAGAGTCCAAGCAACATGGTTTTGCAGTTGTGTGCGCATGCGCAACTGGTCTGATTTCAGTCACATGTCAGGTCGTGAGTGATAACTTGCTTACGTGGCCATTTAACCTTGTTGTTTTTAGCGGCTTTGTGCGTTTTTTTTGCAAAGAGTGTTATTATGATAATGTCCAGTGATAGTGATAGTGAGTTGGCAAGTTCTAGTGGTGTTTCTTCAAAGAAAAGACCTAAGAGTGGAAGTGTTTTTGAAGCAGACAAGAGACTACGTAACAGTACTAATGAAACAGGAGACGACTGTCATTGTTCATGCTTTAAATGCTTTGAGAAGGTAACCGAATTAGAAAGATCTGCTTTGAGTAAAGGCTTTAACACCCTATCTGATAGAAATGCACAAAATTCCTATCTGGCTGGTCTGATTACGTTACAAACAGTACAACGGCGATGTAACCGTCAAGCAGAGGTAAGCGCTAGGCTTAACGACTTTTCGTACTCATATAAGGTTCGAATTCGTAGAGGTGACAGTCTGGAAGAAATACCAGTGTGTTTCAAGGGATTTCGTTCTTTCTTTGGTGTAACAGTCGGCGCCTACACACAATAAAAACTGCTCTTGGAAAAACTGGGTTGCCACCAGTTGACCAAAGAGGAAAACACAAAGACCGAGGTAAGCAAGCTGTGCCACAAAGTACCTATGACGCTTTAGATGAGTTTTTTTCGTCACTTAAAGGCCGAAAAGCACATTATAGCTTAAAAGGTACAAAAAAACTGTACTTACCCGAAAGTCTTAATAACAAAAAACTTCTTGAAATGTTTCTAGAAAAATATCCAGGAGTGGAAGTTTCAATGGAAACTTTTAGATATAGGTCAGTGTCCAAGTTTACATTAGCTTTGGATACCCCCGAAGCGATACCTGTAGTACCTGTGATTCTCAAAAAGCTAAAGAGACCAATTTACAAAAATCAAAGCTAAGCTCTACTAATGCAGATGAAATTAAAAAAATAGACCTTGAACTCAAATCACTGTACACTGAAATGGAGGTACACAAAAGAAAAGCTAGTTGTTTCTATGATCTGAAGAAAAAAGCTAGGAAAAATTCCAAAGCACACAAAGAGTTTGAAGCCATAACTATGGACTTTGCTAAGAATTTACCTATTTGAAATTTATCAACAAACGATATATATTACCGGCGACAGCTCTCCTTCTACTCATTTAATGTGCACCTCCTCTCTAATGGACACTCAACTTTCCACACATATGACGAAACTGTAGGTAAGAAAGGAGCAGATGATGTTGTCTCAATGCTGTACCATCACTTTACAAACGTCTTGAGTCAGGAGGTTCGTGAGTTACACATTTTCTGCGATTCGTGCAGCTGCCAAAACAAAAATTTTACAGTTATACGATTTTTACACTATGTAACTGTAGTTTTAAAAAGATTTGATACTATCGTCGTAACCTATCCAGTAAGAGGGCACTCTTACTTAGAGTGCGATAAGAACTTCGGCCTTCTAAACCAAAAATATCCTGCTGAAACCCCGGAAGATTGGCGGGTCGCCTTAAGAAGTGCACGAGTTAAGCCTGAACCTTTTGAGGTTATTGAGTGCAAGAAAGAAATTTTTCAAGCTTGGGGAGAGGCACTCGATACAATATACAGTAAGAAATTTGCAGACGCTACTCGTCCTATTAAACAAATGAGGATCCAATCAAAAAACACTCAAACCATTGAACACAAAGATACCTATGCAGGTCAGTACGTTTCGACAGTTATTGTTAAGAGAATTAAGACTAAAAAGAGCAGCAAATCGAGGGAAAATGAGCCTGTAACACCTCCACATCTTGTACCCGTTATAACTCACAACTCATATGAAAGCTGTTTACCACTGAAGTCAGCTAAATTCAAAGACTTTCAGCATTTGAAACAGTTTTGCCGACAAGATGCACAGGAGTTTTTTAGCAGCCTTCCAGTGAACAATGCAGATCCAGCCGATGAGAGCGATCGAGAGAGTAACTTCTAAAGGTAGGAACTTTACAAAATTAGTCTAGACTAATAAAACTTACCTTTTTTTTAATATCAAATAATTAATTAAGTGCAGATTCCCGTAAATTTAATAGTAAAAAATACGGTATTAAAAATATTTAAAAAAGAATAATTACTGTTTTTTTTACAACTAACATTGGCGCTTGTAACCGACTGTAACTGTATTTCCTACACAATATGCTATAAAAAGTCAATTAAAACGACATAAACTTAAGATATGTATTTAATTAAACTTACAATTTTATATTTTGACAATTTACTTGAAATTAAAGAAAACAAACTCATAACATTAATTCCCTAACAATATATTTTTTTTTTTTTCAGAAATATTGATCGAGGAATTCCAAACCTGTGACGTCAAGAACTTTACAAAATGTTCTGTAATATTGTATATTGCTTTAGTATTATGTTTAAATTGCATACTCATAATAAAAATTCTTGATTTCAATATTAACACTATAGTATCGTATGGCTTTTTTTTGTTCAAAACCAGAGAAGTAATGAACAAAGTCCATGCAAGGGTTTTTTTTGTTTTTTTTCTGGCATGCAATTTTATTGAATCTATAAAAACAATGTAAAATAAGTAGAGTATTATGTTAGTATGCATGAACATTTTTTGTTTTTTTGAATCACTTCAAAAATTTAGGAATTGCAGGTCATAAACTAAAAAACGCTCTCCTGTAAAATTTGGGTTTTGTGACTGTTCGTTATTTCTCTGCACCCTTCAATTGTATTATGTCGAGGTTATTTTGTATAATTTTTTCTCTCTCTTGTCTCCTATTAGATTTAGTTATATTTAATTTATTAGTTCTTAAGCTTTAATATTAAGTCTCCCACTCCCACATAAAGGTACTTGTACCTCCGGTGGGATTGCTACAGGCCTAGAATTGGACCTGTGGTAATATATGTGTATATGTATGTATATAGTGGAATAAATAAATAAATATTATTTTTTCATTTCTTTTCAACTGGAGTTTATAAAAAAACCCAAACAAGTGTATATGTTACGTGATTAGTTTTTAGTTGTGAATGGAATCTTCAAATATTGAACAGTGATATTCTTGGAAGTTATCCCGTTAAGTAAACTGAATATGTGTGATTTTGTGTGGTTATTTTGGGCTAAGTCACTTTCCAGAGCACAATTTTTTATAACAGTTAAATGTTGCACATAAGTTGACTAAAATTCTGCAATAAAAAAATTTTATTCTATTTTCATTTAAAGCAACTGATTGATTACACACAATTATAAGGATAAGAAAAATACATATCTAAAAATAAGTATGTAAAAAGCAAGTTACTTCAGTAAATGCTTAATTTGACAACAATAAAATTCCTTTAAAATATAGGTATGATAAATACTACAGCCAGATAATAGTAAAAAAGTGAAATAATTTTTAGCATGTGATTTATTCATCAACATCTCACAATTCATCCTCCAAGGTCAATGTCAACGTCGCTGCTATCACGCAGGTTAATGACGCCAATAGCTGAAATTCATAAAGAAACCAGAAAAGGTAAGTTACACCCTAAGTCAGCTGGTACAGAACTGCTTGGACTGAACTCGGTACTGTAGAGAAGTGGTATGAGAGAACTGGACTAAGTGTAGCCCGCATAAGACAATAGCCATTCCATTCACCAGATGGAAACTGTGGAGCTTTGGGCCCCTAATACTTTGAGGTATGGAATTACCATAGCAACAGAGGATAAGTATTCAAAAGCGCTTGAAAAACAACAAAAAATGTGTTAAGTGCTTTGTTTTGAGTTGTTTCATCAATATTTTTGGCACCCATCTAGCAACATTTTTTTGTATTAAAGTTTGTCAGAAACAGTTTCATAAATTACTGATCTTAAAACTTGAGGTAAATTGTGATGAATAAAGCTCGTCCTTTTTTGTCAAATTTTCATCAACTTTTTACGGATGACAGTAGGCCGACCAAATCAATCCTAATCAAGAACATTTGTCCTTCCTTCATTGAACGGTCTGCAATACTTCCATCATTCATTTATATATCTGCTGAATACTAGCAGCAGCTTTGTGTACCTCTGAGACATGGTAAATATCGCTCAGAGTCTAGATTTTCCAAACTTTATAAAGTAACACCATCTCACTATCCAAATCCCCCTCTATAACAGTATTTTTTTGTATCCTATATCTCACCCTCCTTCAGGAGTGCCCCCCCCCCCTCCCCCGAAGTCCATGGCGCAAATTCCCCAAAACCTGACTGTGGGTTCCTCCCAAATATTTCACCATCTAAAAATCATCCAATCTCAATAAAACAAAAACCATTGTAAAGGAAATGTTTCAAACTTTAATTTTTGTATTTACAAATGTTTTGTAAAACGTATATTTACATATGTAATCATCGTTTTAAAATTGTAGTTGTCTAAACAGCTAACGGCAAGCGAGAAAACAAAGAGAAATGACATACAACTTGTACCTTTTTTAAGGCCCATAACCGTTAGATAAAGCGATTTTGAATTAATTATAAGGACACCTGTGGATTCGTAAAGATTTGAACTTTTTTAAACTGACTTCTAATCAGTCGTCACTCTTTTCGTTTTTTTTATAGAGTTTCTGTAAACCCTTGCAATTGGACATTTTACAATTGAAATTAATGTCATGAATCGAAATATTTGTATAAAGATCTTGATATCGATTTGAAGACGACATTCTATATTTCGTTTGATATAAGGTAAACTTGATTTTTTAGTGTTCCTAGGCTATTCGGATACTTCCGTGAAATATGGACATTCTTCAACACTCCAGACGCATTGGCCGTTATAGTTAAGCATGGTAGACAGCGTCTGGGGTTGTATACTACGATTCAGCGAGAGTTTTGTGTTGTTTGCTGTCATTTAATGAAACAAAGTGAAATACGTTAATAAAATAACATTATATTAAAATGTTCAAGTATACAGTTCAATTCTATGATAAATTCTCTACAATTTTTGTCAAATTTCATTTTTGGATAAAGCATATTATATTCCTAATTTATTTGTCAAAATAGGCCTGATTTTGTTAGCGGTCTTGTAGTAAGAATATAAAAAAATTGTTTTCTAACAAATTTACAAATTTGTTTGAAATTGATATATATTTTTGTACACTTCTATTTAGAACTAATTTACAAAACTTTTGTATACTTTGAAGAAAAAAATACAAAAAATATTTACTACTTTTTATGTAGGCCTAAAGTTGGATTTTCCCTTACTGAACATGTTTTGCTTCCTGAGCTAATAACTTTTACAATTTTACATCAATAAATTTTTCAGTTGCATACAGTAGCCTATATAAATTCTTGGGACTTTGCTACTGAGTAGTGTTGGGTCTGTTGCGAAGGGAAGGGCAGTTGTTTGCAGAATGAACTTGGCAGTGGCAGGCTCTCAGCTATACTGTAAATGTCTATAATATGTTTATACTTTGTTCTCACCACACTGGGCAGCCTCTACTGGCTCGTCTCTACGCTGCACTACGACCAGTAGTAGTCGAAATACCTGGCTGACAATAATACGGCACTTTCACTACGATTAACAGGAGATTTTTAACACAGTAGAAACAACAGATTATCTCCTAACTTCTTGGGGGAATCTTCAAGTCTTTATATTTTATATTGATTTTAATCAGGAAAATATGAAAATCCCCCCCCCCTCAAACCATACTGTGGGCACCCCTGCCCACCTTTATCAGATTGAAGCTTAGAAGCTTCGGTCTACTCAATATTTTTTTATTGGCCAATCGTGTCTTTCTTGTTGAAAGATTAGTACTAACAATAGTTATTACCTAATTTTAGTTATTATTGTAAATAATATTGTATTTTAATTATAAATACTGTTAAAATTTTGCGTTGTAAGCCATTCAAGGAAATATTTAATAGTAGGAACTTGTTAACTGTATCAATGATAATAGACCCTAGTGGATAACACGTCGCACCTCAACCTTACCTTATCTGGATAGTTATACTGGAAATAGAAAACAAGGTGTTGAATTTCAATTCAACTATTCAAGGCACAGTTCAGAAAAAAAAAGATGAATGAACGAAGATAAAGTAGTCGCTCAACTCTATCCTGCTTAATCACAACTAGTTTCTGAATACTGCAATAGAAAATGCTACGTTAACATTAGAGACACCATCATCTAACTAGCTCTGCACCTATTTATTAACATGAGTCATAACTTCAGACAATCACCTCTCACTAACATCATACCTAAACCTCCATATTTCATTTCTAACTATATGCCACATATCAACTTAAATCTGATCCCTAGTGCTCAACCCTAAAAATATTTTTCATTTGCTCTGGCCATTTATCATAATACATAAAGCCTTCCTCTTATTTTTAAATTAACTCTCTCATTAAGTTAAGTTAGATATCCTAAAAAATAAAAACAAACTGTGCTACAGCAATCAAATTAAAAACAAAAATACAACTGTACCTATTAAAGTATGAAAGAAAAGGAAAGGGATTCAATAATTACAAACAAATTTTAACGAATCATTATTAATAACTTATATTACAAAGCTTAAAATTTAGAAATTACGCCAATTTTTGTTTACTTCTAACAATAGAGATATTCTTTTTATTACACTTAACATACCATAATTACAAATTAAACGTACAGTACAACCTCTTAAGTATACCCCCTTTGAGTCGAATCTCTGGGTAACCTGGACCGGTTTGCAATAAATAAAAATATGCAGTTTGGTAGCGCTACTGCTTTAGACGAGCACATAATCGTAGTGTACTGCACGGTGATCGTGTTTCCGCCGAGTTCGCGAAACCAAGTTTGTTTGCCGTGCGGCACGTAAACGTTACTCGAAGCTGTCGCAACAGAAACTTACAAGCTTTTCCCCAAAAAGTAGACATACCTGTACAGTCCACAGATGTGTTTTTTGTTTTATTGTCACGAGTAAATATTTTTTAAAGTGTTTTTCTTAGTAATAAAGGAAAATATTGTAAGTAGGCCTATAGAGTGTATTTTCATTTTGTGGTGTTTTATGCTCTTTCTCCGGGCTAACACGGATTTTCGTTATGTCGGATCGGCCGCGGTCCCAGCTGGTCCGACTTAACGAGGTTGTACTGTATTTATTTATTGAAAAAATTACAAGTTCCATACTTTGTTATTATCTTTATTAATGAGCATTTTTCGATTCAGAAAATTTTCAAAATTGTATATTTTAAAATGCAATACTCAAAGTTTGATTTTCAAGACATTGTATTATTAAAGTATATCTTGTTCAATTCAGGTATCTTGTTCAATGTGTTATGTTTTAAAATGTATTATACAAATTATGTATTTTAAATTTTGATTTTCAAATGTATACATAATTAAAGTATAGACCTTCTTCCATTCAGAAAATGTTTAAATAGTTGTGTTTTAAAATAGAGTGCTTAAATTGTTTACAGTTTTTTAAAGTTGTATTTTTAGCCTTAAACAAGCAGACACTAACAACATGACAAAAAAAGTAAAGAAACATGTTGACACTATCATGAATGCCATAAAGGAATCATACAAATTTAAATTAATAATCAATTGAAATAGATACGAATTAAGTTGATAGATATTGGATATTTCTCAATAACATGTAACACAGAATGTATCAATTTTTAATTACTATCAGTTTATAAGTAAACCAAATAAGATTTAAAATTTAATAGTATAGTAAATGTCCTTAAAGTCAAATATTCTATGCAAGAATAAATATAACAAAATGGGTGGGTATAATGAAATGGAAAGTAGGTGGAAAATTACTAAAACATATACAGAGTTTTCTAACTTATACTCTGTCTAGTTCAGGTTGGCCGATGGACCCGGGACTACCTGAGTGAGGCCACCCCTATAATCCCTCGCCGCTGTCCGCTGCCTAGGCGATGAGTCACCTACTGGCTGTGTTTATACAATGGTACACTTTCTTAACAGAATAATAATTTAACATTTTTAAAAGTATATTTGAAATCTACTAAAAAAGTTATGAAAAATGATACTAAACTCGACCTGGGTATTAGAACATTTAATCTGATTATGACAATGTTTATAAACGAACAAATCTGGTAACAAGTCTGGTTCTGGGTGACTCATACTATTTCTGAAAGAGAGGGATGTGACTAATTTAGTAAAACTGCAATATATGACCAGTGTGAGAGTCAAGGGGTGCAGATAGTGAGTACGTGAAATTCGGCCAGTCGCTATGCGTGTTTTTGCGCTTATTAAGAATTACATTTATCGACGTTTAGTATTAAAAATTTTAAAAGTCAAATTAATTTGTTATTTTTCCATTCTTCTGTAATGCCTCCTTCAGAGAAACGGGGAAAAGTTTATCATATTCATTACAGCAAAACTTGCCTTCTAAATTGTCTAAATAAAAAGTCGCAGTCACAATGTAGGCTAAACAATTCTTAATAAAGTTCGTATTAAATGTTCTAATACCTAAATCGAGTTTGGTATCATTTTTCATAACTTTTTTAGTAGATTTCAAATATACTTTTAAAAATGTTAAATTATTATTCTGTTAAGAAAGTGTACCATTGTATAAACACAGCCAGTAGGTGACTCATCGCCTAGGCAGCGGACAGATTATTGGGGTGGCCTCAGGTAGTCCCGGGTCCATCGGCCAACCTGAACTAGACAGAGTATAGTGTTTTCATTTGAATTCATAAATGTAATAAATATGAAATACAAAATATAAATTTATAAAGTTAGAGAACTAACTAAAAATTACGGTCAGTAGGTTAAAGCATCAATGACATCTAGAACTTTAGAAAATTATTTTCATCAATCCCTAACAAAACAGTAATATTAAATGTTATTTAACAAAACACAAATAAATAAACAGGAAATTTTAATAAAAACAATAATACTAAATTAATATCGATTGTTATTTAACCTAACACAAAGCTTTAAACACTAAATGTATAAAAAATTTATTAATTTTACAGTATAAGAAAATTAAACAGTGATTGTCAATATAAACTGACTTATTCTGTGAAACCATAAGTAAAATCAAACAAGAGAGAATGACAGAACAAATAAAGATAATAACAAAGTAATCAACACAGAGTACAGTATAGACCTACAAGCAAATATAGATGAATCTATGACTCTATAACGTAGCTACTGTATTGCAAATGATTATGTAATAATGTTTAAGTATGTAAGTAAATTATAATAAGGCACATTATGTAAATGCTGTTTATGTCATAATTTTATGTTTAAAGTCATTTTTGACTTTGTAATACATGTACAGTACTGTATTTTTTTATACAATTTTATGAGTATACAATTTAAAACTAATTCATGTTATTTCTAACTAAATTATTCAAATTAAAAAGATAAGATTAAAACAGAAATTTGTGAAGGCACTTTTAGTCATCTCCCCAACTGGAACACCAATAATGGTGTTCAGCGACATCGTTACAATCTTATTCTATAAAGCTACAATAAATTAAATATCCACAAAAGAATCGCAAATTTTTTCTGAAATTGCAAATATTACCGGTATAAAATGTTTTTATTCACTTAGAGGCAGTGAAAATATTAACGAAATCGCCCTGAGAAGATTTGAAGGGATGCTTCAAACCATTTTAGAACTTATTAGTTCACGAGATGTGAACACGTCAAACGAAGAATCCCAATATTCCTGGAAACAAACAAAATATACTTATTAATAATACAGTAGAACCTCGATAATTCGAGCTAATTGGGGCTGACTGTACCTTGAACTATAAAAAACTCGGAGAATGCGGAGAAATTGACAAAAATAAAGAATAATATGTATTTTAATTAGAACATATAATAGTAGAAAATTTTTCGATTATATCTCTATTACGGCTATTATAAAGATATAAAAAAAAACTCGCAAAAATGTGAAATTTTCAATATTTTGGCAAATTTTAGGCCCTGTGCGCGACTGGAAGATATCAACTGATCTAAACCAAATTAAAACTCAATATATTTAGGCTCTATTTGAAGACGTTACAAACTATTACATCACGAAAACATCTAATTAAAAAATTTAAAAAATAAAGTTTTTTCCATATTTTGTCAAACTTTAGGGCCTATGCGCGACTGGAAGATGTCAACCGATTTCGATAATTTGTTCCGCTCTATTACAACTTCGAAATAAAAAAAAGAAGTTTTTTCGGCCCACCCTATTTTGTAGGCTTAAGCAAAAAAAAAGAAAATTATCGTGTCCTAAAAATAGTAAGTTTTGCGACAATGATTTGATAAAACAAAAGACCCAAAACAAATTAACTTTCAAGGTGTTCCTGGTGTAAATGTACATGCATTGCGTAGTCTGGGACTAAATCCAAATTTATGAGGTTGTTTCAAGCAATTCATTGGCAATAAGTTTTGGGAAATGATTTGCACCGAAACTAATGACTATGCTAAAAAAACAACTAAACACTCCCAGTAGAAAACAATTAAAATCTGACAGTAAATGTTGTGATGTTACTACTGATGAATTGAAAGCATATTTTGCATTGTATATAAATATGGGACAAGTAAAGAAATCTGTTATTAAAATGTATTGGTCTCGCAGAAAAATTATTGACACACTCATATATATTCAGACACTATGTCTTACGAAAGGTTTTCATCAATCGCTAGAGTTTTACATTTCTATGACCAAGACATAGAAATCCCTAATGGTTGTGAAAAATTTATCAAAATTAGGCCTGTACTTAGATACTTAGAAACAAAATTTTTGAAAATGGTTGAACCAGAAAAAGATCTTGTTTTGGATGAGACGCTTTTGAAAATGAGGGCTCGGCTTTCAATAATACAATATAATCCAAAGAAGAGGGCTAGATTTGGAGTTAAAATTTACAAAGTACAGTATGTGAGACTTCATCTGGGTATTGTAGTGTTTAAGTAATGAGTTGATGGCAAGCGAGGCAGTAGTATTAGACTTTATGCAACCTTATTTTGAAACTGGCTTTACCGTTTACCTCGATAATTGGTATTCTTTTCCTCTTCTGTATACTAAATTATTAGAAAAAAATTTTCATGCAGTAGGCACTGTTGTACTAAACAGAAAGTGTATGCTACAGGTTTACAAAGATACAAAATTAAAAAAGGGGGAAGCCATAAAAAGGTCTGGGCGTGGTATTCTTGCCATAAAATGGTTCGATAGTAAAGATGTACAGAAAGTCCTCTACTTACGAACTTAATGCGTTCGCAGCAAACGTTCGCAAGTCGAAAAGTTCGTAACTCGAAACACACGGAGTTTGGCGCAAGAATTGTAAATACAGTACTGTACTGTACATACAACACTGTTTTTACAATTAGGCTACTGTACTGTACTATATAGGCTACTTGAATACTGTAATGTTGAATTCAATTTGTTAAAAGAAATTGCTAAAAGGTAATATAAATACGATTCACGTGCAAATCAATCACTTCATTTATTAAAAGAACTTCGCTAAAACAACTATGTACATTACATACATATAAATTTAAAAAGAAAACTGTTTTTTAAATAAAATATAACACTGTAATTACTTATAAAACTTTTAAAAACACATAATGTAGGTAGTCCACTCATTCCTTTGATGTTGATGGCATTGGATCTCCCACAATACAGGCTTCTTTAGAGTTCTTATTAAAGAACTGAGTAATAGAAGTTTGAGTAGCAGTTCTTTTCTTTTCGTCCAGTATCAATTTATAGCATGTAAGGGCATCGTGTACAGTCGCTGAAACTTTGGCAAATCTATTTTCGTTTGTGTCCTGTTTTTGAAAACACGTCAGTGCCTTTTCTATCAAAGTGAAACCTTCTGTCAGCTGTTTGACAGTAAATGTCTTTGGCTCCTCTTCTTCAGTTTCATCATCAATCGGTTCTTCTGGTTGTGCTGTTAGTTCAAGCAACTCTTCATTTGTCAACTCCTGTGAATGACTTTCAAGTAGCTGATGAATATCTTCTGCTTCTACTTCCAAATTCAATTGGTTACCAAGGTCTAAAATATTATTTATGACCTCTTCTTCATTTTCCTCTACATTATTATTATCAAGGCTTTCATTTGTAAAAAAATGTGGGCATAGTTTCTTCCAAACGCCTTTCATGTTTGAAGTCTTAACTTCAGACCACGCACCACCTAAATTTTTTACAGCTTCATAAATATTATATTTTCCCCAAAATTCCTTTAGTGTGCAATTCTTGTCATCTGTCGCCTTGATAGCTTGATTAAATGTACGACGCAAATAATATTTTTTTAGAGATGCGATAACGCCTTGATCCATGGGCTGCAACAAGGACGTTGTATTAGGCGGCAAGTAAATAACTTTGACGTTCGGGTGAAAATCATTCAACTGTTGTGGGTGGCCTGGAGCATTATCAAGCAAGAGTAATATCTTAAAAGGAATGTTGATCTCCTTGCAATATTTTTTCACATCGGGTATAAAATGTTTGAGAAACCATTCTTCAAAAACCGCCAGAGTAACCCAAGCCTTACGGTTTGATTTCCAAACAACAGGCAATGAATCCTTAGGAATATTTTTTAGAGCTCTTGGATTTTCAGCACGATAGATTAAAAGAGGTTTAATTTTATAGTCGCCTGAACAGTTTCCTCCAATCATTAATGTAAGCCTATCTTTTGCAGACTTAAATCCTGGCATTGATTTTTCTTCTTTCGATATGTATGATCGATCTGGCATTTTCTTCCAAAATAAGCCTGTCTCGTCAACGTTGAAAATTTGTTGTGGCAAGTATTCTTCAGTCTTTATAATATTTTCAAGAATCTTTGGAAATTCAACAGCGGCAGTGACATCGGCACTGGCAGCTTCGCCTGTTATTTTAACGTTATGGTAGTTATTACGTTTCTTAAACCTCTGGAACCAACCATGGCTTGCTGTGAATGGTGCATCAGTTGAACTCTCACCTTTCTTTACTCTCAAGTCTTCGTATAAACTTGTGGCCTTTTCTTGTATGAGATTAAGACTAATAGGCATTCTACGTTGTTGTTGACTTTCCATCCAAATGGTCAAAAGATTTTCCATTTCCTCCATTATTGTGCCTCTTCTCTTAGTAATAATTGTAGACTGCATAGGGGTACAACTTTTAATATGCTCCGAAATACGAGTTTTATCTTTTAAAATTGTTGCAATCGTAGAACGATTCATTTCATATTCCCGCGCAATATCAGCCATTTTTTCTCCTCTCTCAAATCGCCTAATTATGTCCACTTTGTTTTCCATAGTGATTGTTCGTCGTTTCTTACCTACACACTTCACACTTTCACTATTTTTACGTTTTCCACTCATGATCAATAAACAGGTTCCAACAACAATAAAAAATAATTAACACACTGTGAGGTCAAATAAAAAAACTAACAAACTAAGCGATAATTTAACAACAAAACAAAGACTTTACAAATACTATACTGTACATACACAAAAATGTTTTTTTTAACTAAAATACTTTTAAAACAACACATCTAATTAATACGCGACCACAGTCCAAACTGAAATGAGTAGACTGGAATGACTATTTATAGCATAGGCTAACAGCCAATCGTGTTGAGCCACGTTCCGTTCTTCCCGCCTCTCACGGTCATATCTTCCCGCCTCCTGTCAATCATTTTTAATTCCTGGAACTTTGTTCGTAACTTCGAAAGTTCGTAAATCGAACGTTCGTAAGTAGAGGACTTACTGTACATATGTTATGAACTTTGCACAATGATTTTGACATGAAAATTTCACAAAACAGTGAAGAAAGGGAATAAAGTAGAAGAAATAAAGAAACCACAGTGTGTAATAGATTACAACAAGGGTATGCTTGGTGTCGACCGTCAAGACCAGGTCTTGTCATCATACCCTATCATGAGGCGTACAATCAAAGTGAATAAGAAAATATCTTTTATTTAATTGACATACCTATTTTTAATGCATTTGTAGTTTTAAGAAAGTAAATAAAATTAACAATATGCATTACACAGATTTTAGGCTAAATCTTGTTGAACAGATTTTGGAAGAAGTAGAACAAGAACAACACCAGGTCGAGCTGCGCTTGCACCTTCACTCCCTATACTTCCAAGGAAAGCAAAGGGCTCACTTCCCTATGCAAATACCACCAACAGCATGCAAGCAAGCCCCAACAAGAGCTTTTAAAGTATGTACAGCACACAAAAAACGGTCTGAAAGTAGATGGATGTGTGAAAAATGTCAAGTTCCACTGCATCTTGAAAATTGTTTCAAGGCTTTTCACACTTTAGTAAATTACTAAGAAGGAAATGTGCACCTTGTAAATAGTGTAATAATGAGAAAAATCTGTATTGTTCATATATTTTTGTAAATATGTTATATTGTTACCATGGAAATAAAAGATTGTGTCATTTGGGGAAAATGCTTAAAAAAAATCGGTAAGTCACTAACAAAATTTGCTAGATCTCGATTATACTTAAAGATATGATCCCATTTTTTAAATTTGTGTAAAAAACCTTCTAACCTTAAAAATAATAATAAATAAGTCAAGTGAGATACTACTGAATATAATTTATGGTCAATTACTTTCAATTTTACAAATTTTTAAATTTAAGTCTTAAAAAATTTTATAAAATGGCAAGTGTTTAAAAAAAAGTATTCTATATACATTCAAAAAATACTAATTTAGTAAAAAAACTGAGAATTTCATTAATTTATCTTTAACCATACTGCTTTTATAAGGCTCGATCAAAACGCATGCAATTTCGACAAAATTAATTGCTGCAGCTAGCCCGCAGAGGCCTGAATAGGCCTCAATACCTCAATGGGTTAAAATATAAAATAATCAGAAAAGCTGTTTTTAATTTTGCAAACACAGCTCGAAATACCCGGACCCTCGAACTACTGCGACTAGAATTATCAAGGTTCTACTGTACTTATATAATTCAGAGAAATCTGTATACAAGGACAGGCAGGTTGCCGAGGGATTGGCAAACCTGCCTCCAAAGCTCAAGATCCATAGATGTCTGTTCAGTTGGCTGAGGTTTATACAGTTTAAGTAAGTAAGTGCTATATTGACGTTAAACATTTTATATTGCAATTGGCAAAAGTCAAAACATGTTTAAATTTACGCCTTTATATTAAACTAATAATAGTTTCAATTGTTCTAGTAGTTTTCTGTGGTACATAATGATCATCTGTGTAAATTATATCTAATTAATAAGGCAATAGTTGCAATTGTTCAGAGACTTTTCTGTGGTATATATGATCCTGTGTGAATTGTAATGAATTAATAAGGTAATAGCTTCAATTGTTCAGGGAGTTTTCTGCGGTGTATATGATCCTGTGTGAATTGTAATGAATTAATAAGGCAACAGTTTCAATTATTCAGGGAGTTTTCTGCGGCATGTATGATCCTGTGTATGAATTGTAACGAACTAATAAGGCAAAAGTTTCAATTGTTCAAGGAGTTTTCTGCGGTACATATGATCCAGTGTAAATTGTAACGAATTAATAAGGCAATAGTTTCAATTGTTCAGGGAGCTTTCTGCGCTAAACATGAACCTGTGTAAATTGTAACGAATTAATAAGGCCAAAGTTTCAATTGCTCAAGGAGTTTCTTCGGTATATATGATCCTGTGTAAATTGTAACGAATTAATAAAGCAATAGTTTCAATTGTTCAGGGAGCTTTCTGCGCTAAATATGAACCTGTGTGAATTGTAACGAATTAACCCTCCAAGTACTGACTATTTTGCTCTTTAGTGCTAAAGGTTTTTTTGGTTCCGTGCATGCTTATTAAATAAAATCATTATAAAATACTCACTAACAGTAAAGTAAGACTTATTATACATCATTTTAATCACAATTACATGCTCTTTACAGTAAATAGCTTTAACAGGCTTACCTTATAATAAAGGGATCAATTTTTATCCCTTTTTTTGTTGACCAAAGTAGAAAAAAAAATTGTGTTCTAAAGCCACTCACTTAAAATATGTAAAAATAAGTAATGTAGAAAATCCAATATAGCCAAAAGTTGCACAATTTTATGGTGAATATAAATATAAATAACACTACTACTTTGCTGTAAAAAAAAAAACTTTTTGTCTATAAAAAAAACTCTGTTTTTTAGTAAAAAATGGCTTTTTTGCACAGAGAAGAAAAACTTGCCTCTAAAGATATAAAAGTACTGTCTAGGCACAATATTTGTGGTTTTAATTTGTTATAAAGGAATAACACACACATTATATACAAGAAAAAAAAAAGAAGAAAAAATATTTACAGTTCAAAGTCTCTAAAAGTCACTATTTTCAAACGCACCTCTAATAGTACTTGAATTGCTACTAAGTTCACTCATAATTACTTTAAAAATGAATAAACATTTACAAAATCAAATAAAAATAAACTGATCTAAACTGAAGCTAAAAATAAATAACAACTAGTGGGTAAACAAACCAAATCCGAGTTCCGAACGTCTATCTACGCGTACTACACGACTAGATAGTTGATTTGACAATTCTGCCGAAGGTTTGTTTGAGTCGATATCGCTATGAAACTCTGAACTGTAATAAAGTGACTCTTTCCAAACACAACCATACATTGAAGTATCCGATTGTATTAAAAATAGCGGCGTCGTACACATTTACAAAATATATTGCGCAAACGTCGCGTATGCAACTTTCATACATCGCACATGCAATGTTAGCACTTGGAGGGTTAATAAGGCAATAGTTTCAATTTTTCAGGGAGTTTTCTGTGGTGTATATGTTTGTCTCTGTGTGAGTAACTAAACAGCTGTCTGGAAGTTGGACTGTTGAGAAGGTAGGCAACTATTGGCATACCGTTATTAACACTGGAATTAGTTGCAACTAAAGACAAAGCTTATGCTAACAATAAAACAGTTGATAGTTTCATGCTTACAGTTTCGTCCCGCAGTGTAACCGGGGAAGAGTCCTAACAATGCTTGTTTTAG
>JAGFPH010000043.1:368857-382489 GCA_018207615.1 Philaenus spumarius
TTGTTTTAGATTTCCATTCACATCAGTATAACTCTTTACAGGTTGTCGACAATGTGGACACGTCTTGATGTCTGCAGTGAAAGACCTCTTAATGCATTCCTGGAAAGGAAAAGACATATTTCAGTAATAAATTTAAGGAAAATTCTAATGTGTGGTTGTAGCAAGTTGTATATTATAACATACAGTACAATTTCTCATATCTGGGCTTATCTGCCATGATATCTCTATAAATCTGGACATCAAACAGTGCTAAATCTTAGCTCCGATAAGTGGCAAGATAAACGGGTATTTTAAATGTAATGGTCCCCTATTCTATTAACCCTCAATTACTTATGTCAAAATTTGTCACGGGATTACTTATGTATCGTAAATTTGACTACTAACAAATATTAATTTTTTTTACTGTACTAAAATAATTTTTTAATTTATTATTTTTTTAAATTGTAATTGTATTCTAGCATATTTTAGGGCTATATTTTTTTAAAGAGTTATACATCAAACTATTCATTTAAAAAAAAAAAAAAAGCAGACTACTTTTTATTTTAAAATAAAAAACATGAGTTTTGAAAAAAAATTTAAATGGTATACATTTTTTTAAACACATACTTATTGTAAATACATGAGTTTTACTGAATTTGTTTAGTAAAATTTTAAAAGTTTTTTCTTTCTCTATGGGTTTGGTGTATAAAGAGTTTGGATACACTGCAACTTATGTTTCGTCAAATTCATTACGCGAGCTCAAGAAAACAAGGATGCGTGCTACTTGTAACAGCGAAACTGTGCAACTGACATCTGGGGTTGCAGTGGGGAAGGTACTGAGATGGGGGTTGAAAACAAGCATCTTTTTTGTCAGATACTGCGATTTTGCAAATGGTGCATCATCATTTTGACGACACATAAGTAATCTAGGATTAACTGTATGCTTTGTGAAATAGTACAAAAAGTTTTCATTTATTTATTAACTGTATGGCTAAATAAGGATAAATGGATCGATCATTACAAATTTGGCTATGGATCAGACAACCACACGTGTAACCAGCTTTGATAATTATCATTAAAACACTCATTAATAGGGTCGGAAGGATATATCTGCCCGATGGCTCTATTAACCGATAACATTAACTAAACTATGAGACTATTCACTGTCGTATCAACTCCCCGTGAACCCTGTAGTCAAACACAGTCAAACTAAGTCAAACATAATTAAAGTACTGTATTAACTTGTAATGAATTGAATGCATTTTATTTGTTGTTCTAGTACAATATTCTGTAATTTACACAGAATTTTAAAATGAAAGAAACAAAAAACCTGTGACCAAACGAATCGTTCATAGACTAAACATTCTTCAAAGCTTACATATTGAATACACAAAACTACATCAAATGACTATTAAAGTATGAAATAAACAATCTCAAATTTATGTTTACCTTAAAAAATACCACTGTCAAATTTAAACCACTACATACCATCCTAGAACATACAAACATTTAATATTTTTAACATACAAACAAAATTATCCATTGAAATTATATACAAATATTTATATATTTCTTAGAATATAAATACACATGGATACCTGCATTCATATATATACAGAGTGATACAAAAGTTTGGCCAGCCCTTAATAATTTAAAAATTGTTGCACAAATCAACTCCGTACTTTCAGGAACCTATTCAATTTAAAAAAAAACTATTTTATTATGATTTCAAAAAATGTATCTTGGATGCGCCATCTTGAATGTAACTTTGTTTTTTTAATGGGAAAATGGTCATGTGATACATTATTTCGATGTAGAATGTCAAGAGAAACCCAGCGGTGAAATTTGCACGTCCATATCTTTACCGATTATAAATGGTGGCTAAAAACCAACAAAATTGTTCTTTTCCGATTTTGCCTCATTTTGGTGTACTATTTTTGTTTTTTATATTAATTATTATTCTTTTTGCATTTAGAAAAAAAATAGCTTTTAAACGATATGCCACACAACGATATTTGGGAGTATTTGGATGAACCATTTGAAATCAATTTTGAAAAAATCAAAATGGCTGTAACTCAAAAATTATAAATGGCAAGGCAGGTAATGTGGCGTTTTAAAGGTCTATTTAAAATTAACAAATTTTGTATTTAATATGTTTTTAAATCTTTTATAGTTGGCTAGAAATAAATTAAAATCAAATTTTTTTCGTTTTATTGAAAAAAATTTGTAAAATACATCACAAACACTTTAATTTTATTTATATGCATAGATTCATGGAGACACTTACAAACACACTTTACATTTTCAAAATGTATTCTGCTATTGCAAAGTACTTAATCTATCTACTAGGTCATTTAACATTCTTCTAACTGTTCTACAAAAACTAGATTTATTTTTACATCGTTATATAAATTCAGGTAATAGATTAAAAAATTTTCGAGCGAGAAATTCATTAACACTCTAAAGTGTGGCCAAAAGTTTTCGAGCATCACTCACTATCCGTGGCGGTAGTTCGTAACCGTAAAACCATGCTCACAAATTGTGGGACCCGCTCAACTATCTCCCCTTCCACACCGTGCATTTAACTTTAGTAAAACAACATATAACAAAAAATATTATAACCGTCGAATGTCTTAATATAACGGGTCAATATCAATTAAGTTGGAGAAAAAAGAGAAAGGTGTAACCGCAGAGTACAACACCCCGTTTGCACAAAAAATAATTATATAATTTATGCATTTAATTATTAATTGGTAACCGTATTATAGTTTTGACGGTTGGCGAACTACAGCTTTAGCTATTTGGCCATAGCACAAGCCAAAATTTATATTCACCTTATTTTGTGTAATTATTTTGTATTTGTCGCTGTTTTTAATTATTTGTTGCTAGATTTTTTTGGTGGGGATCTCACATAAAATATTTAATATTTATATATATGAATTTTATGAGTTGGATAGGGTACTTTCAGAAGAAGTTAGAAGGTTTATTAAGATGGAATTGCAGCTGATGTAATTAGTGAATTTCAGAATTGTTAAAGTTGTACAGTTGAACTTGGTTATAGCATCAACAAAGGGAGCGAACGAATGTTGATTCTACATCCGAGTGATGTTGTAAAGATGTACCAACAGGAAATCGTATTTTTGTTAGCTCGAGTAAAAGGACAAACAACTGTACACTATTACTATTATTGGGAACATTATTCATGACGTTTATAGTAGGGTCCTCGTAATTCGAGCTAATTGGGACTTGGGTCACAAACAATTATAAATTAGGTAACATTTTTAAGTGTGTAAAGTTTTAATGAGTTAAAATTAGGTTAAACATTTAAATGCATGGTCTGTGTATTATTAACAAACCTGTATTATTAATAAAACTGTAATTTAAAAAAAACACTAAATTTACAGTACTGTAAGACCCCGGTTAACCGAACTCGGGTCAACCGAAACCCGGGTTATCCGAAACGTCTCCGAAAATCAGAAATCCAAAAATAATAGCCCTATTGTATGTATATTTTATTTTAATTTTTTTAATAAAAATTAGAACTTTTTCTATAACTTAAACATCTATTAGAAATTAAGTAGCAGCTTTAAAAAAAATGTGTCATTGTGAAACTTTAAATTCAGTTTTCTCAGAACTCGAAAAATGTTAGAAGTCCTTTGATGTCGGGCCGTCTATTTTCTTCTTCCTCAGAATCAAAGCGCGAAATAAACAAACTACATATTTCTTTTGAAACGTTTATTTGTGCGCACGGAGTAACTGCAACTTTATTTTTAACATTTTACACACAAAAACTAGGTTGAAAATGTGAGAAAAGTCGGTAGGCAACACTGTTAACTTTCCCACCCCTCCTAAGGAACAACTCACACCGACATTGCCAACGCACACTATGCCCGCTATATATCACAAGCATACACCTGGGAAGCAATCGCAACTAAGTAAATGTCTCGCCAGGCTATACGATTGAGTGGTTTATCCCGCGTTTTTCTCTTGTCCTAACACTTTCCCACCAAGGTCATGGGTTTAGTTACACACAACTGACAGTACATTTATTTGTTCAGTGGCATCACATTTTAATATGTGACGTTTACTACAGTATGATATATTTACAAAACATAATTTTAAAATATTTACTCAAATTTAAGTAAAATATTTTGTAGATTTATGATGTTACAACCGAATGGTTCAAATATTTATTGACGCTAAAACAGGGGTTTATAAACCGAACCTAAAATAAAAATGGCGCTATGTCCGAGTTGACGTATTAGCCGAGGTCGTTATAACCAAGTTCGATTGTATATTACACAGGGTGGATAAAAAGTCTGGAAATAGCTGGATTTCACCGCTTCTAACAAAGATAGAAAAATGTTTGACCTTTCATTTTAAAGAAATGTCTATTTTGTATTTCTTGGTGGTTTTAAAATTGCAATACAGAGGCCCGCTATACCAAACTAATAGGGACTGTTCGGTTTAGCGGGAATTCGGAATAGGCGGACTTCATTAATAATATCAACGTATTGACTTGTTAAGGCGTAAATTAAGCGCGAGGACATCTGCTAGTGTCAGTTATGTACAGCGTTGATCGGATCGGAGGAAAGCGAGGAGGAGGTGAACGCTCAAACTGAACTCATATTACATGTAGACGCGGCAAATGCTCTTGACTATGCCTTAGTGTAGGTTTGCACCATCCGTTTTTTTCCTTCCGTTGCGTTACGATTCCGTTTTCTTCTAAAAACGGAAAGGATGGGATAGGTTGTTCGAACTGTCCGTTTTGTCATCCCGCAGTCTGCCTCCATTATAGTACCGCATCGTCTTGAAAAAAAAATGTTTACTAAGTTTTATGTAGACCTAAAGTTGAACTTTTATTTTTCATAACTGAACATTTTTTGTTTCTTGAGCTAATAACTTTGTAAATTTTACATCTCCCATTTTTTTTACTGGCATATATAAATTATTTGAACCTTTCTCTAAAATAAAGCTACGGAACACTTTTGGACTGGGGTTCATTTACTATTTTTGGCGAATTTTTGAAAAAATGCTTGCACACGCCAAAAAATCCATTTTCGTTAAAGCAGCCGGTTCTAGGGTTAATGAAGTTTTCTTGTAAATTAATGTTGAATTTTCAATCTTTAGATTTTTTAAACATTCTAGTTTCTTTAAAACTTTCACTAAAAATACTTGAGATGACATGTTATCAAATCAGACTATAAAAAATAATAATTTTTACAAACAGTTCTATTTCAATGGCCTAATTTGTCAGTTATGGCGGTAATCTGAAACCGGTCATAAATTATGTTTTTATTGTATGTGTAGCCTATTTTTTATCATTTGACTTGATAAAACATGTTATTTCAAGCATTTAATTAATAGACCAAGCCGTCGTCCACTGTTAGTACTACATCTGTGGTAGGCCTGAGCCTAAAAACATTTGATTGTTATACTTACAAAACAGACATTATGGTGGCAAGCAAGGGTTACAGGTTTACAGACTAGATCCATGCAGCAAATGCAGGTGAATGCTTCTTCAACACAGGCCAAGAATTTCTGAAACAACGAAAAGAGAATTTCAATGCATTTCCACAGTGTATTTTGAAACTGGTCAAGTCAATTTTGAACAACATGACTCAACTTTACATTAAAGCATGTCATACATTCATTTTTTATAAAATATGAAAAAATATCACTTATCAAGTCAATCCTGAGAAATCTAGTAGTAGTTCAGTTTTTAAATTATGATGCATCTGAGGCTTTAAAAAATTTAAAAATTACTCACAAAATCTATATTTTAATTTTAAAAATTGATTTAAATGAGATTTAATACCAATTGTATTTTTATGTCATTATAGAAAAGTAAATCTTTCACAATTTGAAAAAAAAAAGTTAATATTTATATGTTTTAGGGCAATTTTATCTATTTAGCCTAAATCATTGATGTATAACAGTAGGACTATTTGTCCATGCAACTATGCAACTATCAAACAGGGTGTCTACCAAAAGTGATTTTGAAATTACTGGTTATTTCCAGATTTTTTCCAGGTTCCGCAATGATTTTCCTGGTTATCTTTATATGCATATTACACGCCATTCTCTGCTCAACTAATATTAAATATTAAAGTGCTCAACTGAGAGTAAGTAAAATAAGTACTTTCATTTCATCAAATTTCAACAAAATAACAAATTCTCAACCAAAATTTGTTTCGTGTAAGTTAGAAAAGACAAAGATCATAAGGTTTGGATTCACATGTTACTATTAAAATATATTATTTTTAAGACAAGTGAACAATTTTATAAGACATACCTATGTATACTTCTTGAAGACTCTTGCACTGTGAATTTTATTTCAGACTGATAATTCTAACTTTTTTTCGTTTTCTTAAACAAGTTTGTCCTGCATTACTTAAGGGTTGTTAAATAGACTAGGGGTTACTATTAGAGAACTGAAATTTATCAATAATCTTTTAACTCATCACCAAAATGGTGATTGCCTCCTAATTCATATAACTGTTTAAATTAAATCGCCAATACACTTTATATTATTATTTTTACAATAATAAAAGTTAAAAAATAACAATATAAAGCGCATTGGTGATTCAATTTCAACAGTTATAAAAATATAAAATTTCTAAAAACAAGCTACAAAATTTTCATCAAGTATGGGAATTGTGGAGTAAATATGAAAACACAACTTGTAATAAAATATTTTACTAAATTACCAAGCCTTTGTAAAAATCAAAATAAAAGCATCAAATATAATAAAATAACACAAATACAGAGTAATTCACCAACCTTAACACATATTTAATAAAAATATAAAATTTGTTTGCTAAACACTATTTGTGTAAGCCAAAAATATCTAGGCTGCATACGATTATTTTTATAATTGGATAAAAAGAAAGCTGTTTAGTCTATGTATATGAATATTGAATCATTTCGACATGCTGCTGGACCAATGACATGGTAATTTCTAAAGTGGCAATGTCCGTCAATAAATAAATAAACCTTAAAAAGTTAGATAGCATTCAGAATTAGACACAAAGGATCTAAACAGATGCCCGAATACAACTTGTGTTAATTTTATGAACTACCATTGTTCAAATATTATTTAAAATACAATGACGAATGTCCGTAAAAGAATACGACGTCCGAATATTATTAGTGCTAATTTTATAAAACGTCGGCATTAAAACACAATTTAATATACAACAGCGTATGTCCGCGAAAAATCTATGCCCGAATACAATTTGTGAAAATTGTATGAACTACCAATATTGAAATACTATTTAAAATACAATGACAAAATGTCCGCAAAAGAATACGACGCCTGAATATTATTAGCGCTAATTTTATAAAACGTCAGTATTCAAATGCAATTTAATATACAACAGTGTATATCCGCGAAAAATTGATGCCCGAATACAATTTGTGAAAATTGTATGAACTACCATTGTTGAAATATTATTTAAAATACAATGGCAAATGTCAGAAAAAGAATACGATATCTGAATATTATTATATAAAACGCAATACACAACAGCGTACATTCACAAAAAACCCTACTTCCGAGAGCAATAATTTGTTCTTGTTTCTCTATAAAATACCGGCGTTAAAACTTACTTTAAATTACAACGGCTAAGGTCCGCAAAAAGGTTATTTAGATGACACTTGTAAAATTCGGAAAAGGTGGAACTAAATATCGCTATTTGTGGGAAAGAATAACAAGTAAAACAAAGGCACTTCGTCGGTAAATCCCAAAAATGTCCAAAATGTTTTACCCGAACTAAAAACAAATAGAATTATCTTTATACTTTTGTTACAGATCTATAAAATTTGTAACTTTTCTTCACAGTATTCACCCTAATTCTATAGACACGATAAGAAAAGAATCCATAAGTGGTTGACCTTGAACATTTCTTTGTACAAAAAAACAAGCATAATACAAATAAAACAAGAAGTGTTTACAAACAAAACAATTGCCTAAACATTTTACTAGGAAAAATATCTACGTACATCAAAGTAAGAGAGTTTTACACTTTTCCTACTGATATTTTATTGTTAAATGATTAATTGGGGTCAAGTTTAAATACAGAGAATGTGATTGCAAATACTGGAGATTACATTCAAAATACGGAGAACTGGCTAGTCTGACAATGATATGAACTGAACTGAATATCTCTCAAAATCAGTATCGAATTTCGGCTATAGAATCTTGTTAACGATATCAAATACAAAGTATCGGTTTTATCGTGAATCGGCCCATCCCTAATTTAAATTTGACAATGTTTAAAATAGATTATGCACGTAAATTTATATGGTTTAATAATTCAGATCACATCGAATGTTTTGTTTGTGTTTGGAATCGAGGTACTGTAATTGGAATCGACTTTTGCGATCGATTCTCGATACCGATTACCGCACTAAGAATCAATGGAATCGATTTTAGGGAATCGGTGCTTGCTCATGCCGAACTCCCGCGATCGCATTTACAAAACGAAAATAACACAAGTGAAGGAATAAAATTCCCGGTTACACATCAAAATCACGGCTTTCTCCTGGAATTTTCAAGGTCAATTCATATTCCCCGCTATTCTCCGGTTGGTAGACACCCTGTCAAATCTAATGTATCACACACAAATGCATTCTCACTATTTCCATAATTATTAAACTTACTATCAAATTCAAATAGCAAATTTAATGAATATCACTTTCTCCTTCCAAATATATGTTAAAATTCAAATTTATTACGTAGGGACCTTTATATAGAAGACAACTCGCTTAGCTTGAATTGTTTTGGAGTGAGAAGGTCACAAAAACATGTAATCAAATTAATTCCACCAAGGACATATAAATATATCTTTTATTTAAATTCAGTACATGCAACTAAGCACAGAGATATTAATTTATCCAACAACAATCAATCTAAATCTATATAAATCTTATGCCTAACTCTACGGGCAAAACTGAGTTCAAATAATATATCTACTTCCCAAAGTTCTTAAATATGGATATAACTCAAATAAATAATTTCTTCAATTATATAGCACACAAAACTGATTCTACTTAAGCTTGATGCTAAAACAATTTCCCCAAATAGTCACAAGAAATGTTCCCTCACCTTATTTTGTCCTCATGGCTTCTTCCGGTCAGCTCGTCTTGCCCCGACGTGCACCTACACTGGTTCCACCCAAAAAGCCCCTGTCTCGAATTTATTCCCTTCTATTTAACATTTCTGTCCCCACTCAGTTTTACTCGTCTAGCTCGGTCATTGGCTTACTACAAAATGCAACTATGCGATTTGACTTCATCATGTGTTGCGCCATACCAATAATTGTACTTCTAATATAATTCAAATATAAATTAATACTCTCCTTCATCTCACTTCGTAACACTAGGACCTGACATTACAGTGTCTGGAATGTAGGCAACAATTTTATTGAAAACAGTTTAAAATAATATTAAAAGAAGTGATGACTTTAAACTAAAATTCATGTTTTAAATATAATCTGGACGATATAACTGACTACAAATCAACACACAACAATCAAGTAGCATCTAACATAACCTCAAAAACTGTTTGCAATAGTCTGTAAGCTCATAATTCTATTCGAACTTTGATATATCGATGTAGAAGTGTTTCTTTATTCATTATGAATAAAAAATCTATACGCTAATGCAATCTAGAAGAGAAAGAAAGAACTAAGTACAGTTTTCTAGAGTACCGATAGATCGTTACGTTGCCCGTAAAAGGATTAATGCAGCCCATTATTTTATAAAATCATAAGGTTTATTGTTTTTATTTGTAGACTAGCTGACCCGGCAATGCTTCGCTATTGCATAATTTTGGTGAAATAAATGCGACAAATGATGATAATTTTGTGTGTCATAAGGATATGAATCGTAAGTTTTAAACCATGTCATTTGTTGTCAGATTGGAAATAACTTAAAATTAGTTTTTTCGTTTTTTATGGTTGTATGCACCACTAATTTTATATATTCCAAATTATTTTACAATATTTACAATGTTTAAGTACAAATAAAAGCTCAAACAATACATTGTGATGTAAGTTAGGCAATAAAAATCAAATTTGTTACTGTAGTACTTCTCTGTACACAACGTTTGCAGTTTTTCCTTCTGGCTGCAATATGTACAGGTTTTTAGAGGAGCTAACTCTGGAGCAGGCAACGTAGAGTTGACCATGGGAGAAACAATCTTGCCGCAAATCCACACCAGCTACTTTTAACGTTTGACCTTGAGCTTTGTTTATGGTCATGGCAAAACATACTTTAACTGGAAACTGTAGACATTTAAAAGTGAAGTGGTAATCTGATGGAATTAATGGGATTCGCGGAATAAAAACTGTTTCTCCCTCGCCTGTGCCTGTGATGATGGTAGCTTTAATCACATGTTTAGATAACATCTTCACCTGAAGTCTGGTACCATTGCACATTTTTGGAGGATTGATGTTTCGGAGCAGCATGATTGGTGCTCCCACCTTAAGACGGAGGCTATGAGGTGGGATCCCTGGTGGGTTAAGTGTATGGAGGAACTCCATTGGGTAGTGAACTGCGTCCTCCAGTTCCACCACACAATCTACTGACTCGTACTTCATCTCCTCTCCAGGCAGCCGACCCAACAGGATGTTGTTAATGTTGGTCGCAGACTCGTTTGTTGGAGTGAGGATAGCTCTTTCTCTTAGCCAAGGCGGATCAATGGCAGGGACACCCTTTAAATTTGGGTATATTCTACAACGAATTCTCCGGTTCCCTTGGAGAATTGTTCGAGCCCCACGTTGGCTGCGCCAATTCTACAACGGAACTCTCCTGTTCGAGAATTCTTTGTTGGAGAATAAGTTATTTCCACCTACTGGAAGTCTTATAGGCAATCTCGCTTTGTTTGGCCTAGGTGAAATAACTATGTGTCGAATATTCAGTTTTCTGAATATCCCGACTAAAAAAAAACTTCTACGTTATTCTTCCAGTACTTTATTTTTGAATCTAGCTCAGTTAGAACACAAGTTAATGATTTTACTTTTTGTAAATCTCTGAGTAGTGAGTACACTGAAACTAACCTTGTAAATTGCTTATTTGTGCTTGCAAATATTTTATGAAATTTCACTGTATCAATTCTTAATTTATAACTCATAAACTATTGGGATATTTGAATACTAGGTGTTTTTTGTAAATAATAATTTTTTTTATAAAGCAAATAAAATTTTAATAACTTCTTTTTTCAAATTTCAAACAAAATAAGCTTTTTGGAATTTACCTTTTTCCAACAAATACAAAATAATAACTTTTCTTTCAAATTCAATAATAATTTCTTAAACTACAAGGCAGAACTGATTATTTACCTAACTATAGTTTATTCTAATATTTTGATCTCAATTTAATTTAATTTATATTTCAATGAAAGATTTAATTTGAATTTACGATTTAATGAGTTTAATTTTTTTAATTAATAATACAAATATTTTATCTAACCTAACATCCTAAGTAACCCAGTATTTAAAATAAATTTATTTGAATTTACTTCAGGCAAATTTTTAACAGGGACTAACGTATTTACGTTTCTACCGACCTTTTCACACTTGTCCAGGCGACGTTTGATGTGAAGTCCGCGAGCGTTGTTTAACAATGGCAGGCTACAGATGCTCTGTGTGCTGGTTGCGTTGTCTCCTTGATGGCGATAGGTTCCTGTAGGGTTGTCTGGAAGAATGTTGGATGAATTCTTAAAGATGGTTGTGGTGATGTCGTGTCTGAAGTCCCGGTTCGACTATTCCCTCGACGTTACAGTTGCATGTCCTAGTGGTCGCCTGGTGATGTCCTGGAGTCCTGTCTGGAAGCTATGCGAATCACTCCATGTATCAGCTGATTTGCAGGCTATGTTCCTCCTCCAGAATATTCCAAGTTAGTCCAACTTTGTAATGACTAAGTTGCCACGGACGTTCTTGTAGATTTATGCTGTGTCTATTGCTGCATTCCAGGTTAAAACCGCAACGACGTATCTTTCCACTTGTTATACAAATTATAAGGTTAGCGAAGAAAATACTTAGCTTCTTGCATGCTATAGTATTTTATAAAACACAAGTAACAGCTCCTGATGCGTCCCCTTACGTTGTAAAAGTAGTAAGGCTCCGATGTGTCTACTTACATCGCAAAATAATGAAGGCTCGATGTGTCCACTTACATTGTAGAAACTTGAAGGCTCTCGAGTTTCCCCGAGCAATCGTTTATAAAGACTTTTTCGGCACTACTTCCATGCCAAGTTAAGCTTTCTATCACTGTATTACTACAAGTCTTTAAAATACGTTTTTTCTACAATTTTAAACTCCTAGTTTACGTTATTTTTTATCCTGAATTTTATGGTGATTTTTCCTTTATTTTTAAACTTGATTTAGTCATTGTTTTATGCAATTTTCCTTTTGTTTTTGGAGTACGCCCACTTTCGTATGTTGGTAGATCTGCTCCTCCTCCAGTCGACTCATCTCTAGCTAGCCCCTCCGCCGTGCCGTTCTCTTATCTCGTTCCACGCAGTTTAGGCTATGGAAAATCCTTTTCCTCTGTAACTCCTCCAGGGTTTTCCCGATTTCCATGAGGGTGACATTTTTGGATTCAGCTCGTTGTCTTCTTTACACACGAACTCGAGTGACGTTCGTACGACTCTTGGTTCGCGTACACGACCCGCGCGCGTTTTTCCCGGAAAAGTCTTTGTTTTTTGTTCTTCCCGGTTTTTTGCTCACACTTCTTTCTGTCCTTTTGGTTGGTGTTAACTAGCCGGATTTTCACTTTGTTTCTTCTTGTGGTTGTCTTATTGTGGGGTTAGGGAGTTAAACGATTTTCTACTAACTTGGGTTTTACTTTACTCCCGAAACACATTTTAAATACTGGATTATTTTTACATAACTACGTTATCAACCTACTATTTACCATTCTGAGTTAATAAAACTTTAAGTTTAACTTTTTATTCTGCTGTAAAGGTGTAAATTCTATCACCTTTTTCCTTTCATAAAATTTCAAGTTTTTCTTTTTAATTATAAATTATGTTTATCATTACTCAAACTTGTTTTGGTTAGAATTTAAAAAACTTTCTTTTTTACCAACTTTTTAATCATTTGAACTTAGTGGATTAACCTTAACTTTTTTATTTAACAAAATTTTGCTAAAACTTATTTCACCTTTATTTTAGGCCTTCTTATGACAAGCCTAAAAAACCTTTTCTTTTTTAATATAGAGGAATTTTGAATTTCTCCCCATACTTTAATAGCTTGTATCTTACGTAACTTTGTGATTTTATATTATCTAATCTTGCAGTAAATACACCCGCGGTTAGCGTAATGCATTTCCTGAAGATCTTGTTTTTTATTTTAATTCCTGGATTTTGGCTTCCCGACAGAATCTTTAAGTATTTTTTTTACAAGTCCTTATTCCTTTTCGAACAGGCAGGGTCCAAGAGTTTAACTTAGCCAGATAACGATCCTCCCGCGTCAACATGATTGTCGTGACCTACATGCGGCTTTAGCCCGCGGCAAGTCCAGATTATTCAAATTTACAAAATTAATCATAAATTCAAATCCAGGACCTACAACGAGTTTTGTCCGTTGTAATGTACTCAGTGAAATCTTTCATTGTGTTGACAACAGTACACAGGGTATCTGGAAT
>JAGFPH010000043.1:397489-433342 GCA_018207615.1 Philaenus spumarius
ATTTATAAATAGCCAAAGGGCTTAAAAAAATGAAAACCATTATTGCTGAATACTATTTTTAGATGTTTCAAGCAGTTTGGACTGTACTACAATGCACTATATATACTAACAAATTGACGTTTTGTATATAACCGTAGGCTATTGGCAATTAAAAGTAAACAATGAAAGAAAACAGTTTAGGCTACATTGTAAAAACACAATTTTAATTATTACAGTACAGTAATTAAATATCTAAAGTATGTAGGTACAGTACTGTACTTATAAACACACTAGTTTTATTAAAATTACCGGTAGGCCTACAGTTCCGCACATTAAAATATAAATTAAGTTTTACATACAGGAACGCTAACGGCTACATTAGTTTTTGAAAAAGTTTTGATTTTCGGCTGCTTCACACACTGTACATGATTTTTGGAAGCCATGTTCTTAATCTTCTTAAAAGCATCACTTCGGTTTCACTCGATTCATCTTGATGTTCAACATAACTTATCAGATATAACGTTTCAAGGTCACAGCCCGCTAAGAATAGACTATGCTCGGCGCGCAAATATTATTCTAGCTGAAACTTTCACTTTTCCACCCTATCGGCGCACACAACCAATATACGTAAATTTGTTTGGAGGTGCGACCAGTTATGGGAGGGTCCGGATGTGTCAGGTCGTACTGTAATTTACTTATAAACTGTCAACTTGCAGAACAGTTAGTTTGTTAGTTCATTAATTAATTACCTGTACTCGAAACTTCCATTGAGTCCCAACTTCTACTCCAGGGATCGGACCAAAATGATTTGGAGGGACTATGGTACACTCCTTTGTGCGTCCAGCACAGGCCATACCTTTACCCCAGTCACGGCTTGTTTGATTTAGCGTCGAAGCCATTTTAGCTTTCTTCTTGGACGTCTTCAGTTTGTCACCCGCTTTTACAATTTCATTTTCATCGTTCTTGCATTCACTGCAAAACCTAAATTACAAAAATATAATTCTAAGTTAATGCATTCTTAAACATGAAGTTGCAATATACAACAATGGTCAAAACGACAGTACATACCATTCTTCTACTTCTGGAACTCGGTCCATTGACGGAGACACGCACCAGATATGGAAGGCCATGTCACATTCATCGCACATTATTTGCTTATCCGGATCCGACTTTGACCCGCAAACGTGGCAACCACATTCCTTACATTTACGTTTAGGATTGGCATTGCAACGATCACAGAATCCGTTGTCAGTCGAGTCACCTGTACAATACATCAGTTAGGTCGTGGGATTCTATCCGATATCCCGTTATATCTACTTTATATTTAAAGAGAAAAAGTTATATATAAATTAATTTTCTAATGTGTATGCAATTCATGTTTTTGCTGGAAACACTATAGTGTTGTTTTGTCTATAACTGTTGGTTTAGGTAAATAAATTACAATATAACATGTTACATAATTATTATCGTGGGTTGTAGGATGATTATATAAATAATGCAGCCATGTTGAATGTCTAAACAGAACCTTTATTGTATATGGAATGACGGTCACCTGGTTCCAGCACTATGACCAACCTATAGAAACATAATACTGTATACTTTTACACGAGCACACTTACAACAAATGTATTTGGCTACAAAATTCAACTTTGCATTAAATAGGATGTGCGGGTTATTTTTGTGGGTATAAATGAAGTAGTCCTCCAATGCGTCAAGACAACGTCCTTCATTTACTTTGTCAACAACGAATAGGTTGGTGTTGATAATAGTGTACAAGTGATTTCTATTTATTAAATGTTCTGCGTATAGTTAGATTTGTGTTTGACAAAAGTGTTTTTATGGGCTGGTAAATGTTATTTAAATCTTTATGAAGAAGATCTGCTGGTCTGGCCTATAAAACTGCCACAACCATAACATGTGAGTTTGAAAATTCCACTACTGTCATATTTGTTTTTTGTTAATGATATATAGTTGAAGAAATTGCCTAGGTTTGGAAGTGTGGTAAGTGATATTGCAGCCATATCAATAAAATATATTTTTGGTAGGTCAGTTTAAAAGTTGGTTGTTAAATATGGTTTGTTTTCTTTTTTTTATGTTGGAATCTGTTATTACGATGACTGATATGTAAAGCTGTTTTAAATTATTGTTTATTTTCATTTTATGTTTAGTTCAGCAGTGATAGAAAATAGAAGCTAAAACTTTTGGTCGGAGTGTTTTGACTTTGACATAAACCAGGAAAACATAGTTTAATTTTTTATTTATAAACTGAAGAAAATAGGAAGCAGTTTTGGAAAACTCGTTACGATATCTGCATAGTGGCTAAAACTAAGAATGCAAAATTTTGTAGAATGGTTTTTCTGCACCTTTGGAGATAACGAAGAATACCTATTTTTAATCATTAATTTTTAAAACGGAAGAAAATGTTTAAATCCTTTCGGAAAACTTTTGACTGTATTTCATTGATGTCTGAAGTTGAAAAGTTACAATTTGCTAGAAATGTTCTTTTTATGCCGTAAGACATTACAGGAATTACACATTTTGCTCATTATTCTTAAACTGTAGAATATATGAAAACTCTTCTGAAAAACTCGTCATCATACTTAGTAACGGCAACAACTAGAAACGGAAAATTTGGTAGGAATGTTATTTTGTGACGTTAGAAATAACTGGAATAAATGTTTTAGTTATTTATTTTAAATCGCAGAAAAATCACAACTTTTGAAACTATAAATTGTAATTTTTGTTGGCACTTTTTTAATGCCGCAGGATTAATGTTTAGCTATTTTACAATTTATTTAAAAAGGACGAAAATAGGAAATCTCTTGTGGTAAAAACCATTACTTTATCGCAAGAATTACGTCCTATAGAATGCTTGAATGTGAGTTTTAACTCTCTCGTCCAGTCTTCTACAGTTAGAAACAACATCAGAGTTGATTATGTTTTAACCTATGTGTACTAATTACTGACAATCGATTTACTTAGGCATTATGCTGCTAATCAATTTGTATTATTCTAGCACAAAGTAAAGACTTTTTGTTCTTTACCAATAAGAAATTTTTTTTAACACATTCTAAAAAAATAACTTTTGTTACAATTATACACAAAAAGTCTTATGGGAGTGCTATCAGAATAACTCATCTACTCTTAACACATAAACGGATATATTTTAGTATTGTCTCCTTTAAGCTACAAATATGTGATAGCCATGACCGGATTTTCGTTCATTATTTCTACTTGCATATTTCTAATCCTGAAGGCACAATTATTTTTATAAAGATAATTAATTTTATATTTATATAGATTTAAGAGACAATCCTATTTGTAAAGATGTAATTTCAGTACTATAGAAAACAGAACAGTTAAAATATTTATGTGAGATTTATTATTCACTTTTACAATGTTTGCACATTATCCTATTTCAAATATAGCAAATTAAAAATAGTTGTGTAGCCTGTCTCAAGGGTAGTAGAGTTGACTCCATAAAAATATTAAAGATTTTATTTGTGGGAAAACAACCACCTCTTTCTAGATGCTCTAGTATTAAATTCTTAAAAACTAAAGTGATTGCATTAAAACTATCAAATATTAATTTATAGCATAGTCCAACTACCTATTGTTACATTTGCCGCACAATGGTAGTTATATTTATTAGTCCTAATAAAACAAGGAAAGGTCGGCTCTAGAGGCGATGTTAGGGCAGGTACTGGTAGGTCGTAAACATCCAACGGGAGGTAAGGGTCATGAACACTTAGGCTTGTACTTGACCTACAAGTATTCAATTATAACTATTTTGTAGATTAATATTACTGACAAAATTATTTATTTTAGGATAAGGAATTTAATTTAATTGTTTAAAATTTTCAAATGTAGGCCTATATGTCCTCGCTATGGTCCGAGACTTCGTTTGATTGTTGCATTTAGGTGTGGATTGATCAATGGATAAAAGTTCGTACAAACCATTTAAAAGTGATCACTAAATTTAGAAATATACAATTTAATTTTTTATATTAAATACGAAAATGCATGGAGGGTGAAAAGTCTGAGAACAGCTTAATTTTTCGTATATAAGGAAAATTAGAAGGTAGATGTGATTGAGGAACCTACTCTATGTATATTGCAATTATATTCAGAACGGTTTGAGATATGGATATGCAGTTTTCAACATTGATTTTGTCTTAAAATTTATATTGAAATGATGTATCAGATGACTACTTTATTATTTATAAAAATGTTTTATTCAAAAAGGCAGATCCAAGATTGAAGAACTTTTTTTTACATCTTAATAAAATAGTATTTTTACATAGAGTAGGTTCCTCAATCACTTATACCTTCAAATTTTCCTTATATACCAAATATTAAGCCGTTCTCAGACTTTTCGCCCACCCTGTAATTATACGAGTATACTGCACTTAAAGCATTGATACTTTCTCGTCTCAACATTTAGATCAGCGTCGAAACTTCACTAGCTTTCAAACATGTAGTATTGGTGAAAAAAATGTACCTGTTTTTTTTATGAATACCTTTAAAATTTAAAGGGTTTGAATCATTATTATTGTATTTTGTGTAGTGCTAGTCTATACGGTTTGTTATTAAATAAGTTTAGTCTTCTTTCAATGTAGTGTCACAGAGCGTTTAATTTTTGAGCATACAGTATTACAATACATAATAAAACAAAACAAAATTTGTGTTTTAAAAATTAGTAATATTTAGGTAGTTTTTACAATTAATGTATTTATTTACATATCAAGCTATATGTCATTAAAAACTTGCATTTTAATACAGAGTAAACATACTTTAATTCTGGTCAGGAAGCTTTTGGCAGTCATTACAATAAACTAGGAGAAACATCCGTGAGCTTCGCATGCATATCCCCTTATAACCTCTGCACAAGTATTTTATACACTTTTGCATTAAACTTGTAAGGTACCCTAACTAACGATAATAAATGGGATTAACTGTTTAAATCAAATTATTGAGTAAATGAGTTGTAACAAGAATTATAAGAACAGTCAAAAATAACCAGCATAATTTAGGTTTCTTCAATATAAATCTAACCTACAAACTACACAATTAATAATTAATTGATTGAAATCATAAAATCAGATGTTAATTGAAACAATCTAAGTAACTAACAGGTGATTACTGTACCAACACTAACATCGTAAATGTTCTCTTCTACATATTTTATATATTCAAATAGTTTCTTAAAAACTATTTAAGATTTTTGACCATAAATTTTAAATATTTGGAGTTATAACCAAAATTTAAATACAAAATATGTATATCTTTAAAAACATTATTTGGTATTTAAATAGAAATAAGTGGTATTCACACTAGATGTGATTGTTAAGTAATAATTTTATATTGCCATTTTTATTTATCAAACAATCTATATTTTTACTGTTGGAAACTTGAAGTTAAGTGCCCGAATTAAATTTTGATAGAAATCCATATATCATAAGCAAAGTTTGGTAAAATTGTTCGTTCTGAGTAAAACATAAAAATACATAAAACAATTACGAAAACCGATTACAGCTGCTAACATAAAACAAAATCATAAAATCTAAAGTTTTAGTAGAATGTTACTTTTAAAAGATATTTATAATAATTAGGTAACTATCAACTGCAGTAAATATTTCTTTAAAAATCCCAACCACGTCCATAATATACTTTTTGGGCCATTGGAATTTGAAAACAAATATTTCTCTTAGATTAATTTTAGTTGCAAAATATTGAAGTTTTAGCAGAAATCGAGCTAAACCGATTCTGGTATTAAAATTAGTTTCTAATGATGGATTGAAAATACTTTAAAAATATTTTTGCCATGTTAGTTCTGGTTAAAAAAAATAAAATAAAATAAAAAATAAAGAGGAACCCAGAACTAGAATACTAGAACTGAGACGTATGGAAAACAAAAACCAAAGTATAAAAGAATGAGAGAAACCACTGTCACAAGGCACCGGCGTACAAAGAATGAACCTTATTTTTTTAGGTAGGTCAACATAAGTCAAGTCATAAACCATAATAGAAAACAAAATAATATTTTAGTACACTTGCATACCTCTTTTATAACAGAAAACCTATTGTTTAATTATTGTACATCTAAAATAGTCATTCTAAAATAATCACGTAGTCTGGCCATAATTTTAGAACTAATATTTTCCATATGTTGCAAAGAATAAACAATTTAAAATATAATATCAACACATTATATCCATTTGTTTTCTTAAACCCTTAATATTTGAATTTACTCAGTTTATACAGCCAGGAAAGATAATTAATTATATTGTGGTGCAATATATCATTATATGAAAATTTTTTAATTTAATTTTCACTAAAGTAGCCAGTTTGTTGTAGGCCTACTTTTAAAATAAGTAAATTAGTATATTTTCCTCTTTAAGTTGTCGAATCAAGTTTCTTCTTTACGAAAGCTTAATTCAGATCTACAAACCACTTCATGATTCAAATATTTGTTAAACATTTCCCAGTTAAAACAAAAACATATTTTCCCACAAAATACAAATTTTCAAAAGTGTTGTCAATTTTTGTTTAAAGACAATTTAAGTTAGGACACTATAGAATAGTAACCATATTTCTAAGAATATTGTGCAAATAAACATTTTTGTAAATTTAAATAATAATTACAAAGGACTTAGGTGGTTACTCATGGAGTAGAATATTTCGAGAATCCTGTGTTAACAAATATACTCAGGTTTTAATTACTTTATAACCAAATTTTTTACTTTAACAGTTTACGCCTTGATGTTCAAAATTTAAATTCAGAACCATGTTCATAAGAATGACCCCCATTACTAACACTAGCACTATAATAGTTTAGTCTAAAAAAATACAAAAACAGATGAATTAGAAACTAGTATTGGATTTAGTGTGCATAGATGAACCCAAATTTTACAACACTATAGTTTGCAAATTTTTACTTATTTTTATATTTTAACTAAATTTAACGTAATATTTTTTAATAACAAGACTAAAACGAAACAATATTAGTGAAATGTAGCCTACTGAAGCTTCTTTCTTCATTCTTATAAAATATATTATACCGAAGTTGACTGACCTGTTATGGAACTAGCCCTGACTAACCTTTGTTTGTTTTACAAGGACAATAAAACCAAAAAATAATGAAAAGAATTCGCCAAAATTTACAAAAACGCTGCTATAAAAATGTTTCATCTATTTAACAATATTTAAAACACTTCCTACAGTTTGTCTTAAGGTTCTTACTTTCTACGATACTTATTTGTAGTTTTTCCCTTTCATAACTGATCAAAACGTTTATTTGAACTTAAATTTGCCTATATTTGTTATACGAGTACTTATTACAAATATTTTTTAAACTTATTTGATTTCATCAAAATAGTTGTTCTTGAAAGGAGTATAACATTGTTTGACTACTTTACAAATCTGTAACAGAAATTTGAATAAATTTTGTCTTTATTCAGATCATTAAAAAAATACATTACCTATTTTGCCCACTAACCATCGTTAGGCCTAGTGCCTATAAATCATAATATGTCGATTATAATTCCCATAGTATATATATTCTCCAAACTCAACTATGTTAGTTACTACATTACAAAAAATATCTTTTCCAAAGGTATTCTAACATACAGGTTTTCTTAAAGCTATTATAAAGCTTATACGTTATTTTAAAAGTCTCAGCGAATATTTACTGTATAAATGTTACACACAATTTAAAACTGTAATTTATTACAAATTCACTAAGTTTCTTATTTAAATTTATGTTTTTTTAAATTGTAACATCTACGAGAAGACATTACTTATATTTTAAACAAAATCAATTAATATAAAAATAAAAATAATACAAGATATTATTCAAATATGCCTTATTTTCTTAAAAACTATTTGCTGGCTGAAATGTTGAAAACGGTTATTCTCCTTATAACTTAAGTAGCTCAGTGGTTAAAAGTAAGAATCTATGCATTAATGTAGTACCCCTGCTCTGTACAATTGTACCATTGTAGTCAAGTCAAAAAATAATTTTAAAAAACATTTAATTCTATTTTTTTTTTTTTAATTCGAACAATTTTTTTTCACTAAATGCTAGTTGGGGCTTCCTTTTAAACATACTAAAAGTCCCCTAGAGTGGGGGCGGCCTCGGAAAATAACACCATCATGCCTAAACTAATTTTAAACTTGTTACTAAGTGAATATATCAAATATTTGTATTAGTAATGTCAATAAAATTATATCTTTAATTATACATGATCTGTTGATATCTTAAATACTCCCCCTCAAAATCCGCACGTTGTTGATGACTGCTCTTAAAATCATTTATAAAACTCATAATCTACTTCAAATGAAATAATCAGAGCAGCCCTACAGCATTTAAATTATAAGTTTAACATATTTTGATGGTGAACACAGTACATCTGGTTAAGGATTCACTCATTTATGTTATTTATAAACTTATTACACAAATTAAGGCTATGTGGTTTCATAACAACTCCATATTTCATTTCGATAACTCCACTACAGTCAGATAGATTTAATGTAAGCTTCGTTACGGTATATACATTGTAATTAAAGTCATCCGCACAAGTTTGAAATGTTATCGTCAAAGTCAAAGTTTTGTGAGGTTCAGGGTTTAGAAAATAAAATATAAGTAGAGGGTAATGTCCGTTTTTTGGTAATTAGAATGCCAGAGTTTAGGTTCTTACTTTTAATAGTCGTGGTGACTTTTAATGGTGACTATTTTGAGCCTTAGTAATTCGTTTATCAAAAAAAGGAATTTCATTTAAAAACATACACCGTATCTAACAGGTCATCCGAGCAGTGCGTACATAGAGCAAACGAATCAGTTTAGACAAAAACTGAAACCCCACAATTTCTTACCTAAAGAAACTACGGAAAGTTTTTTTTAATTTTTCATTTAACTATTGGAAAAGTGACCAAATTCACCATAGATTGAAATTATTGTATCATAATCAATGTTTGTTAAAATTGTAAGTTTTGAGTAAAAGGTTAATTGGTAGTCAATAAAAATACGCAAACCGTTTATTGTCACAACTTGAAACGGGATCAAAATATACTTTTAAACGATACTAGTAAAAGAGCTATAAAATGATAATACCTATGTTTAAATCAAAAATTTCTTCAAAGTTGCATTCACCACCAAAATATGCCTTTTAGAGCTCTGAAATATGAAATAATATATTATTATTAGATTTTTCATTTCAAAATAGTGGGGTTTAATTAGTTTGCTCACAGGGGTATTATTATGGTGGCCTGTTACACTTTGAATAATGTAGATTGACTTGTTTTTTGTTGGTTTTTTTCTTTCAAATACTACATTAAAGTTTAAAAATTTGAATTAACTATAAAAAGTACGGTATAAACCATAATAGAAAATTAAAATTGTACGTCTAATATTGATGTTTTAAAATAACGAGATATAGTAAAAATAATAAACATTTTCTATTTAGTTTTAATGTTGAAATAAGAGTTTAGTTTCAAAACCGGACAAGTGCAAAGCTCCTTGGAATCAAACACGGACATTTACACTTAAAACCAATCAGAGAGCTCGGTTGACACCATCAGTCATGACAGTGTGGGTTTGTTTACAGTCTTAAGCAGACTTAAGCTGTGCTATGTGTTTTGGTGATGTAAAATATAATTAATAACATTCAGTTAATTTGTCGAGTGTTGAGTAGAATATTAATTATGGAGAAGAGTATTGAAGAGGTCACTCCAGACAAGGCCAGGAAAAGACCTTCCAACCCTTCATATTGGAAAAGATCAAATTAAAAGAGCTGTTGTATCTAGGACAAATAAAGGCAATGCCTACAATGTTGATAATGGCACTGCAAAACAAATTACAGCAGGAGGTAAGGATTTAAAGAAAATGAACCCAAATCAGCTTGCTGTTGGAGTACCAGTCAAAAAACAAAAAAAAAAAGGATGAGGCGTCCCTACTCTCGAAGCATTTTGGAAGGAAGTAAAATGGAACAACTTCAGTGGTACAGAGAACTTTGTGAAGGACCTGTTGGAGGCGACATTGGAAATGAATGTGAATGTGTGATCAATCATGCACGGAGGAAGAAGTTGCAGTTTTTAACATTCTATCAGACTGAAGTTAAAGTGATTAAACCTTTTCAATTCGTTAAAACTCTATTTTTTACTGTTTCAATTTCACTTTACATGAGAACACTTAAACACAGACTTAACTCAAGGTCGGTGCATTAACTTGGGAACACTTATGTTTTAAGAACTTAACACTCAAGTTTATATATATTTTTGTACAAATAAAATCAAGTTATAGCATATTATAAGTGTCAATATCATTTTTATTAACCATAGTTGTAGTTTCAGTATAAAAGATGGACATTGTTAAAAAATTTCTTGGTATCAAACATGGACATTTGAATGATTTTGGGATCAAACCGGACACTTCCATGTTTTTGTGTCAAAAGCGGACGTGGTAACTTTTAAAACGTCTTTTTAATACCTTTACGTTTGTAGTACCATTGACTATGCATCCTACTTTGTTTTCAAAGAACATAAACTACAATGTAAAAAATAAAATCATTAGCATAGAGTAACAATTATGATCTGTACAGAAAATCCTCTCTACTGAAAAATTTACCACTCATTTACCAGATTAAGTAATGATTCCGAAATTTCCAATAGTAGACCCTACATATTTATAGTTTATCTCTTTTACACCTAATGAATTAAAATGTTTATTCAACCTTAAAATTTACCTATAGAGTAAGTATTGCAAATTCATTTAAAACTCTTTGATTTTATCAAACCAAAATCATTGTTCTTTAGATAAGTTTAACAATGCATGAATTCTTTACAAATCCATAATACAGTAGACTTCCAATAGTCCGGCATTCAATAGTCCGGAACGCCCGATAGTCCGGCACCATCATGGATATATACATAATAATTTGTTTTACGATATTACGGGCACAAACATACTTGTACAAGTTGTGGTTCTGCAATGCAGTAGGCCTAGAGTGCTAGATTGTACTTCGGTGAACTTCGGGTTTCCTCGGATGAGCTCGAGACTCGTTTCAGACAGGTCCGCTTAGCTGTGACTGTACTGTGTACTGTGTTAGTTCGCCATTTTCTCGTAACTTTGTTGCATCGCTTAGTTGCTTAGTTCACTACAAATAGTTGACTGTTGTGATTTAGTGCTGTAGTTGAAAGTGCAAACAGTGATTTACAGTTCACGTCTTGTAGGCATTTAATTTCAATTTAAAATCGAATTTGGAACGTAGGTAAACATGTTTTCGAAAGCGTCGACAAGTGGCAAAAACAGTGCGGGGCAAAAACGAAAACATGTCACTCTCAGCATCAATCAAAAGCTAGAGATCATAAAACGATTGGAGAAAGGTGAGAGTAGAAACATTTTAATGAATGAATTTAATATTAGTTCTTCAACCATTTATGATATTAAAAAACAAAAAGATGAACTTATGCGTTTTGCTTCTCAGTCTGTAACAACATACAAAATGGACTCTAGGCAAACTTTAAAGAAACCAAAGTTGGAACAATTGGATAGCGTACTATACAAATGGTTTTGTGCAAAACGTGCAGAAGGAAAGCCTATTACGGGCCCTATGATTGTAGAAAAAGGTAAGAAATTTAAAGCAGATTTGAATATCGTAGATGGTGAGTGTAATTTTTCAGAAGGTTGGTTGAGAAACTTTAAATTTCGACATGGAATTCGCAAACTTGATGTAACGGGAGAGACACTATCAGCAAATGAAGACTCGGCAAAACAATAAATTGGCGAGTTTAAAAAAATCGTTACTGAAAATAACCTATCAGCTGATCAAGTGTACAATGCCGATGAAACAGGCTTACTTTGGCGTTGTTTGCCAACATCGACATTAGCTTCGGGAGAAGAAAAAGCAGCTAAGGGGTTTAAAAAAAATAAAGATAGATTGACAGTTTTAGTATGCGCCAATGCGTCTGGGAGCCACAGAATAACACCTTTTGTAATCGGAAAATCAAAAAAACCGAGAGCTTTAAAAAATATTACAAATTTGCCTGTTTATTATGATGCTCAAAGAAATGCCTGGATGACTGCAAACTTATTTAAAGACTGGTTTTTTCATCACTTTGTCCCACAGGTTAAGGAAAACTTTAAAAAACTGAAACTACCAGAAGATAGCAAAGCCCTCCTTAATTTGGACAATTGCAGAGCCCATCCGCCTATAGTCGAGTTAGTTTCTGGCAACATATTTGCAACACTTCTGCCCCCTAACGTTACCTCCTTGATCCAACCCATGGATCAAGGTGTTATCCAAAACTTGAAATGTTTTTATAGGAGCTCCTTTGTTCAAAACCTTTTAAACTCCGACTGTGATGTAACCGAATTTCAAAAGAAATTTAATGTCAAGAATGCTGTATATGCTATTGCACTCGCTTGGTCTCAAGTTAAAGAAGTTACTTTACAAAGATGCTGGAGAAAACTTTGGAAACCCAATGCTGCCGCCGAAGATGGTTCAACAGATCAAACTGTTGACGAAGAAGAAGATTTGGGCTTAGTCACAGAATTACTTGATATTATCAAAAGTGGAAACAATTCTTTGGAAAATATTGTTTACAGATGAAACAATTCTTCAAAGTGTTGTCAATCCTCAACCTATTGAAGATATTGAGTCAGACGATGAAGAAATAGAAGAAAAAGAACAGATCAGCTGGGTTGAAGCGGAAAACGCATTGAACAAGTTTATAGCGTTTGCTGAAGCAAACTCACTTTATAACTCTTCAGAAATAATTGATTTGCATATTGTGAGAAATAACTTTATAAAAAGGAAAAATGACTCTAGAAAACAAAAGGGCATTAGAGATTTTTTATAATGATTTAGTTTACAAATTACTGTAGGAAAGATCACTGTAGACCTTCTGTAGTTATATCATTGTATTGCTGTAGTATCCCTAGTGTATAATATAGGGTGTGCAATAAAAAATAAGTTTTGTTCTATTCTGTACAGTATTCTTTTGAGTAGAAACGTTTATCCTTATGTTACTGGTAAAAGATACTTGCTTTCTAATATCATGTAGGAGCTGTATTCATTGTATGAATTACGATACAGCGATCACACACGATACCGCCCGATAATCCGGCATTTCCGGTATCGGAAAAGTCCCGAACGTGCTGGATTATCGGAAGTCTACTGTACAACTTTGAATTTATTCAGGCTATCAAAAGTAACCCATAGATAAGGAGCTTATAATATTTGCCAAAACTTAATATTTTCCCGTTTACTCAACTATGTTATTGACTAAGCACTTTAAATTAAAATAACAAAAAAATCCTTATGATTGCCTATTTTAATTTACAGCTTTCTTTAAACTATTTATATTATTTCTCCTTGTGATATTTCAAAAGTCGAATGGAGTATTTTTTATTTTTATGTAACACAGAATTTAAAAATAGCATGCACTTCAAATCACTGACTTTTTTAAATCCATTTAAATCAACTTGTTTCTAATTGTTACAACTACAAGACGAGATGTAAACTTATGTCTAAATACGTCTATCATGTGTCTAAAATATTAAATACATTAAGAAATAATAAAAGATATATTTAAAAAAAAACCCTCTCTATTTCCTTAAAGATTTAATGCTGGCTGAAATATTGAGAACTAAGTTGTTCAGGTGTTAAAAGTGAAAGCTAAATCACATGACTAGCTGCTACCTGCCCTCTCTCCCATTGTCCCTAATGTACCCAGAACGTTCCCAATAACTATGTAGTTTAGAGTTTTCTACATATTTGTCAATGTTCAATTTGTTTCATTTGACCAAATGTTGTAAAAAAATATGAAGAACAATTTCATCCTAGCTTAGGTAAACATATATTTCAATTACAACTGGATATTATTTGCCATTCAGTATTTCCAATAGCATCGCTGCTACAATGTCCTCTACTTTCGTTTCCACTGTAACAATTTAAAATTGAAATTGTAAAAAAAACTTTAAGATTGAAATTCTGATGTGAAAATTGTTATAGATATTTAAATTTCCAATATTCCGCTTACTATTTTATTTTTTGTGTAATAATTTAGCAAGTGTCCGCTGTTACAGATACGAAAACGGTGCGGCGGTTTTAACAAAACATTGTACTTATTTTAATCAATGCTCAATCTCGTTTTGAAATAATACTTTAAACAGAGAAAAGTTTTGAAACCAAATAAGTAAATCAATGTATTTACTAAAAACTAAAAATATAAAAAATTTATGTGAACTAATTTCAAATCGTTACTTATTTGGAAATATTTAAACAAACCAAAAAGCAGGACAAATAATACCTATAAGATATATTTATCTGTACCAGGGGCGGTCCCAGCCTTAGGTTGGGGGGGGGGGGGGGGGTCACCGTCAAATTTTTTTTTTTTTTTTCGGTGGGGGGGGGGATTTATAGCTAGTACAAATTTATGTATAGTATCTAATTACAGGTCAACGAACTCCTAAAATAAAATCTAAGCTTTAGCTTTAAGCGACATCTAAATACTTGTCAAGTTTTTAATTGACCCATTTCAGGTATAAATGAATAGAAACTGAAACAATACACATTTTATCAATGGTTTAATATGTAATAGGAAATACTATACATATGAATTACAAGACAAATTTCAACCTCGTCTTTGAGCTCTTAGCAAACCTGTTAATCACGGCATTCACATCCACATCTATGTTTCTATGAATACTTTATAGAGCTAGACCCTCAAGTCGTTCCTCTCCAAATTGTATTCGATTTGGGAATAGAATTATACCTCCCCAAAATTATGGAATAATTTATCTATGAAAACGTACTTAGTATAAAAAGACTTATTAAAAATATTAATTATTCAAGATTTTGGGGGGGTTGTGACCCCCTTGACCCTCCCCCCCTGGGACCGCGCTTGATCTGTACTGTAAAATAAATGATGTCATCCATCTAATTCATTGTTATTCATGAACTTCAATAATTTTACTGCATGACTGAGTTTGGAACCCATATTTGGAAATAAAAAATAATTTTAAATATTGAATACAAAAGAATTGATATATAGCCAATACTACTGACAATTTCCATTGCACACATTGTCTAAACAGAAATATTCTGTATTAAAACCAAAATATCTCCAATTTACTTTACTTACTGCTTTTGCAACCATTGTAACACACTAGGAAACAATTCAGTTTGCTTCGCAGGCTAAGAACTTTATAACTTCCAAACAAGTATTTTATAAATTCCTTGTAATAAACTTTTAGGTTAGTCTAATCTAAAGATGGTAATTATTATTAAATATCTAAATCAAATTATTAGGTAAATGAAATAAAAAGAATCTTAAGGAAGTTTAAAGGAGTTCTCTTAATCACAAATATAACCAATACATTAAAAATATACATAATTAATTGATTCAAAGTATGAAATCAACTGTTAATTGAAATATAATAGTAAAAATATGATTACTGTATCAGCACTGAACGGATGTTCAATGAGCTGATCCATACATTTCTAAAAGTCAAATAGCTTTTTTTAAACTATTTTATGCTTAAAATTTCTTTAAATTATTTGTAAATTTTAGTATTTACAAACACTTATAAATATGAAAACCATTTAGGATTGCCCATTTCAAATATGACCAACAAAATAAATTAGTTTTTATATTTAACTTTTTTAAACCTTTGAAATTATGTAACACTTAATCTATGTTTACAGTAAACATGTCTATAAAAATCACACATCACCATAATTTTGCCTTTTTGCTATGCACTGTAATTTTAAAAATATTTCTCTTGTATTTTTTAGTTATGAATTAGTGAAATTTCATAAGATACCGAGCTAAACCGGTTCGATTAATTTGCTTTATATAAGTTAGGAATCTGTTACATTTTATATATGTCACTTTAGTTGTTTTCTTGCTCACATACTGTCTTAAACCATAAAACATTTAATTACTTTTTTCAGTTCATTTCGTTTCAAATAAAAAAAGTATCAAAATCTAATGTAAATGGAGATTTCTACATTTTGCCATTACCATATTAAATATTGTGATACGCAGGTCGAGTTTGGTATCATTTTTCATAAATTTTTTAGATGATTCCAAATATATATTTAAAAATGTCAAATTAGAGTTTGCTAAAAAAAGTGTACACTCATAGAAACACAGAGGTTCCCTACACAGCTGCAGCCCTGATGGAGGAGGCTAGAGATTATAAGGGTAGCCTCAGGTAGTCCCGAGTCCACCGGCCAACCTGAAGTATACAGACTATAAAACGTAACAACATTAGTGAAATGTGCTGACACTTCTTTCTTCATTCTTATATACCAAATTTGACTGACCTGTTATGGAAGTAGACCTAAGGGCGACCTTTGTTAGTTTTACAAGGGCAATAAAACCTAAAAATAATGATGAGAATTTGCCGAAATTTACTAAAGATGATGCTGTGGAAATGTTTCATCTATTTAACAATATTTAAACATTATGGTTTTCCTCCTTCATAAATAATCAAAAAGTTTATTTGATCTCGAATTTGCTTATGTCTGTTGTACGAGTACTTATTACAAATATTTTTTTAAACTTTTTTGATTTCATCAAAGTAGTTGTTCTTGAAAGGTGTATAACAATGCATGACTACTCTTTACACATCTGTAATAGCAATTTGAATGAATTTTGTCTTTATTCAGATAAAAAAAAAACAAAAAGAAAAAACATTACCTATTTTGCCCTTAAACCATCGATATGCCTAGTGCCCATAAATTATAATATATAGATTATAATTCCCCTAGTATAAATATTCTCCAAACACAACTATGTTAATTACGAGATTAGAAAAATATCTTTTCAAAAGCCTATTCTAATTTAAAGGTTTTATTAAAACTATTCTTCTTATATGTATTTTAAAAGTCTCAACGAATATTGATAAATTTAACAGGCAATTTTATAAACACAAATTCACTGAATTTTTTAAATCAGTTTTAATTTATGTTTTTTAAGTGCAACAACTACGAGAAGACATTATCTATACTTATATCTAAAACTAAATCAAAGAATATCAAAAATAAGCATTAATATAAAATATTATTCAAATTTGCTTTATTTTCTAAAAAAATTATATGTTGGCTGAAATGTTGAAAACAACGGTTCTTCTTAGAACTAAATTAGGTCAGTGGTTAAGTAAAGAAAATATGCAGTAGCTCCGCTCTGTCTCATTGTTGTCGTCAAAGAAGAAATAAAAAAAAAGCACACATTGAATTCTAACAATTTTTCTTCACTAAAATGTCAATTAAGTCTTTCTATAAACACACTAAAAGTCTGCCCCTAAGTTTCCGCCATTTTGTATTTTAAGTCACTTTAAACTTGTTATTATAAACGAACATATAAAATATTTTTTTTAGTAATATCAATCATATCTTAAGGTGGATAATTCATTATGTTCTGAATAAATTATTTATAAAACTCATAATCTATTTCAATTGAAATAAACAGCAAACAACATTTAAATTATAAAGAAAAGTTATTAACAATCCTCTGTTTAGAAAATATTGAAACAGGAAAAAGTTGTAGTCCTACTACTTATCACAAGCAACTCCACACTTCAAGCAAATAATTAAAAACAAAATAAAAGCTGATGAATTTATTTAGCATGAACTGTTTATTTGATAGGTAAATATTATACAAATTATGGCTACGTGGTTTCACAACAACCATATTGCTAACTCCACTGCAGGCAACTGGATTTAATGTAATCTTTGTTAAAAAGATTGTAATTGATGTTATCTGCAGTTTGGAATGTAATCGTCAAAGTCCAAGTTTTGTGAGGTTAGGGATTTACAAAGGAATAATCGTCAAAGTCCAAGTTTTGTGAGGTTAGGGATTTACAAAGGAATATAAGTAGAGGATACTGTACATATTTTTGGTAATTAGAATGCCAGAGTTTAGGTTCTTACTTTTAATAGTTGTAGAAAACAAATGGTGACTATTTTGAGCCGTAGTAATGCGTTTATAAAAAAAGTTGTTTCGTTTAAAAACGTACACCTTGTGTATCAGGTCACCCGAGCAGTCGGTACAAAAAGAGCAAACGAATCAGTTTAGACACACACGGAAACCCCACTATTTCTTACCTAAAGAAACTAAGGAAAGTGTTTTTTCATTCTTCATTTAACTATTGGAAAAGTGACCAAATTGGTTATTGATTGGAATCATATAACATAATCAATGTTTGTTAAAATTGTGACTTATGAGTTAAACAGTAAATAAATTTACGAAAACCGTTTAGTGTTTTAAACTTTGAAAAGGGACCTGGAAATATATATATTTTTGTAATATTGAATTTAAAAAAAGAGCTTTAAATGATACAAATATTTACAATTTGTTCTAAAAATGCACTCGCTACCATAATATGCCTTTTTTAGATATGAAATATAAAAATATTTTATTTTTAGATACTTTAATAATTTTTAAATAGTAGGGTTATTCAAACTTCGATATGTTTTGCATGCCCAAGATTGGAACACATATTTGGAAATAGAAAAATTACTTTTAAATATAGAACTCAAAAGACCTTATACAGCCAATACTAAAGACAATTTCCATTATACACATTGTCTAAACAGAAATATTTTTTATTACAATCTAAAGTTGTATTAGTTGTAAAGTTGCAGGTTATAAGAGTTGTGTGGGATCTTAACTAGCTTGTATACCAGAACTGTTGATAAAATTCAAATTACAAAACTGAACCAATACTTTTATCAATTGCTTACAAATGGTTAGTTATTATTATTGTATTTTGTGTAGCACAAGGCTTATACGGTCTGTTACTATTCAAGTTGTTTTCTCTGTCGCTGTGGAGTCATTGTTGAGCATTCTACATCATAGAACAAAAAATCTTTAAGTTTTAAAAAGTTCACCTGACATTTGTAGGTAGTTTATACAATGGTTAAATAGATATTTTTCGCTTAAAATTTGCATTTTTGTTCAAAGGCTATGCAATGCACTAAACTGTAAACAAACGAGTAAACGTAAGCTTTTGCAAATCATTTTAATATACTATGGGAAACTTAAGTGTACTTCGCACGACAACCCACTTCGTTTTGTTGATAAACAATAATTTGATGCAAGATTTAGTACCATATTAAAGGTTTGGTAGGATATTAATGCTTTATTATATTATTGTTAGTATTGTTATATTGTTGACTTGTCTTATACAAATATTTGTCAAAGAGACCAATAAATGATTGATTGATTTATTGATTAAAAATTTTCCTTATTTTAGTTAAGAAACTGGTATTTCAGTTCTAAAAACATATCTTCTAAAAACATTAAAATCAATGTATTTCATTCCATAATTTTGTTAAACTTTTTCGTTAATCTTTTGTTTTGGTTTCTTTTTAAAAAAAACGCAATATTATCGAGTATTGCCGTTTCACGATATTTCTGATTTTCTTTTCCTGATTTTTAGGGCAAATTCATTAACGAAATCTTATAAATTCAACATTACTAAATTACCAGTTTAACTTTAGAAAATGCGCTCTCAAGTAGTGATGAAAATGGATCATCTCACTAGGAATCTACTAATACAAGTGCATGTCCACTGAAGTTGAAATCTTGAAAATTGATAATAATTGGGTAATAGTCAACTTGAAACTCGCCATAGATTTCATTGCAATATTTTAAAGATGTAACCTATAGTAATTTTCTAAATCCGAAAATTTTCAAAAACTGAAGATAAAGAACTTCTTCATTTTGTGAAAAGTTGCTAAATTATTACTTTCATTAATAATCTAGATTAATTTTTAATGTTTAGCGCTATTATTTTTTCTTAAATAATATACAGAATTAATTTTGCTTGGTGCAAGAAAAAAAATTGCACAACCTTTCAATTTCTCAAAAATTATTGTCACAACCACTAATTTAGGCATACTATATTTTTGTCATGTTTAGCCAACTTCTTAATGAGTGACTATTAAAACCTAATAGGTACTGGTAGTACACGTGTAATGTGCAAAAAAACATGATAAAATGAAAAATAAAATCTCATAACTAATTAAATGTAAAAAAGGAAATTTAGAATTTGCTGCTGTATTTCGAAGAAATTTTCTTCAAAGTACTGTATTTATAAATTATATAATACGCCATTAATAGGAAATTTCCCACTGAAAAATTATATTTTTTGTTGACATTAATAATAAAAAAGGGCAAAAATTCAAATACGATTCTAAAAATAGTTGTTATTGCTATTGCCAATTTGTTTTTTTTAATAAATAAATAGACAATGGAAATCTTTCCGATCTAAAGTTTTGGATCAAAACTGTTTTGATAGTTACAGCCGGAAACGAAATGAAACATTACATTAACGAAATGTTCACAACAAATCGAAGGTGAATCGCTCATCTTGGTTCCACTGCCACTGCGTATTAATAGGTTTGAGAACGACATCCTTCGATGCTTGTTTCGTTGTGTGCTATCATTCATCTTTTAATTTATTGTATTCTCTACAATCAAAGCATCAAATATTTTTTACTTTAAAATCAAAAGATTCAACCTATTTTCTTCGGATTTAGGATCAGATTCGTGGAGCCAAGTCTTACAAATTCTTTTCAAACCAACTACTGTACATCTAAATGAAGTTGTCTGTATAAGTTTCTTGCATTTCCTTTGCAAGCATATTTAAAACATAACAGAAGAACGTAGTGCAAAATTATCAAACCATATTGTAGAAATTTCAACAACGCCGGTTTGTTGGAAGAGTAAGGTGTCTTAAGAAATGAATTTAACAGTAGCATTATTTCTGACCCTTATTAGGGGGTGGCAGCACCTCAACCCTAACATAGAGGTACGTTCACTCTAACAACATTGTTTAGTTATTTAGACCTATTCTACAAAATAATTTGGATATTTTTTTTTTTGGGTTTAAAGGCAAAAAACCTTGGTGGTTATCATTGCCTGGATAACGGAGAGCATTCGTATAGTGCTCATACGATCACACACAGGAAAAAATTAAACTTTTAATTTACACACACTACAAACATTACACGATAAAATAACAATGATAACAACAATAATTACACACTAACAACTTGTCACAGGGCTGTAAAGGGCCCTGTTACATAACAATGAATAAAACTCTAATTAAAATAACAAGTAATAAATCTAAACATGGTATTTAAGTTACGTAAATGTATGTTGTTTCAAATGTTTCCAATTACATTCAACTGATGGAGGAATGTAATTGGAGGAATGTAATTGCCCTACCCACTCTTCTTCCCACTGTCTAAACAGGGCTTGTTTCAAAGAGGACATAAAGTCGGATGACATTACTCTACTCACGCTAGGCTGTAAGGAAGTGGCTTCCTTAGCAGCTAGGTCTGCTTTAGTGTTTCCATGTATACCGGCGTGACACGGAACCCAGCAAAAAGACACTCCCACGCCCCGTAGCCAAAGTCTGTGCATGGAGCACAGAATATCTTTGACCAAAGGGTTAGGAGAGTACATATCTTGAATGGACTCAAGTGCACTTCTTGAATCTGAACATATAAGAAGGTGCACCGGTGTTGCTAGTACAATATTGAACGCCATGAGTATTGCAAAAAGTTCTGCTATATATACAGAAGAGCAAGATGGTAACCCATAAGTGAAGCTGTTTCCTGACAGAACAAATGCACATCCGACTCCATTGTCCAGTTTAGAACCATCAGTGAAAATAATCTGACTTGATGGGTAGAGTTTACATATGAATATAAATTCCTGACTGTAAACAACATTGGGTGTAGTTTGTTTTAGATATCTAGACAATGACAGGTCAACATGAGGCTTTCTAATTAACCATGGAGCGACAAAACATGGTGTATTTTCATATATAGGAGGTAGTGCTACATCTAAATTATTGAGGATACGGATAGTTCTGATCCCATAGGGAGCAGTAGATTGTTTACGAAATTCGTACTGTGCAAATAATGGATTGTTAAATATAATATCATGAAGGGTGTAGAAGTTTGGATATGACAATTGTAGCTGTTGTCTTCGTTGTGTGAGCGATGGCTCACCCGTTTCAACAAGCAGACTACTAATGGGACTAGAACGAAAAGCTCCGGATGCTAGACGGAGCGCAGTGTTATGAACAGAATCGATCTTTTTAATAGCCGATAACCTAGCTGACGAATAGACAATGGACCCATAGTCAATTCGTGATCGAATAAAAGCTCGGTAAAAACACAGCATGCAGGTTCTATCGGCTCCCCAATGAGAACCGCTTAAAACCCGTAACATATCTAAGATCTTGATGCAGCGAGATTTTAATTTTGTCACATGCGGGTTCCAAGAGAGTCTATGGTCGAATATAAGACCTAGAAATGTGACAGTGTTATCGGAGTGAAGTTGTGTTCCGTTTAGGAAAAAGTGGGACTAAAATGTTGTATGCAACGAGTAAAAGCAATGCATCTAGTTTTAGCAGCGGAAAACTTAAATCCTGTCTGATTGGACCATGTTTGTAATTTGTTGATCGTTAATTGCAGTGTTCTTTCTGCGGTTGCCGTGTTTCTGGTTGCAACATAAATGGCAAAATCATCAACAAAAAGAGAACAGTGTACAGGTAATCGGACATTAGCAGTGATGCTATTAATAGCAACTGCAAATAAGGTGACGCTAAGTACGCTGCCTTGAGGGACACCATTCTCTAAATAAAATCGATCTGATAAGGTGGATCCAAGACGCACCCTAAAATATCGATTAGACTGAAAATTTTTAATAAATGCTAGGATTCTCCCATGAATACCCCAAGATTGTAATATATTTAGAATTCCTCCTCTCCAAGTCATATCATATGCCTTTTCAAGATCGAAAAACACTGCAACGAGTGTCTGACGAAGAAGAAAGGCATTTTGAATGGCCGACTCTAACAAAACCAGCTGATCGATAGATGATCTTCCTAGTCGGAAACCACACTGTTCTTTACAGATCAGTTGGTTACTTTCAAGGTACCATACAAGCCGCCGATTGACCATCTTCTCCATCAGTTTACATAGAACGCTGGTGAGAGAGAGAGGACGATAACTACTAATGACTAAACTACAAAACCAGGGATCATTTTTGTCTTTTCCTGGTTTTAATAGAGGAATTACTATGGCCTTCAACCAAGAATCAGGAAAGATGTGCTCATCCCATATACGATTGTATATTTGGAGAAGAGCAGCCTTACCCGACTCTGGAATGTGTTTAATCATAGAATATACGACATTTTCAGGTCCGGGAGCTGAATCCGTAGCCGACAATAAGGCAGATTCCAATTCATCCATTGTAAATGGGTCATTCAACAGAGAATCCTGTGATATGCCGATAGTGAATGGCATGGCCTCTTGAGCAGCTTTATAAGTGCGAAAAGCATCATAATACACGGTAGTTGAAGAGAACCTAGAAAAGGTTGAGCCCAAAATGCTTACAATTTTATGGCTGTCTGTAGTCAATATCCTATCCTGCTGCATCAGCCCCACCAAAGGAGCAGAGGGAACATGGCCACACACTGAACGTAGCTTCTTCCAAACTGTTGATGTGGGGGTCGTTCTGGTTATTGTACCGATATAATGGGTCCAAGAATCTTTCCTGCTCTGCCTGAATACTCTGCGAGCTTTGGCACGCAAGATTTTATAATTTTCTAGATTTTCTCCTGTTGGTATTCGATTAAAGGTTCTTAACGCTTTTCTTCGTAAGCGCAGAGCTTCTTTACATTTGTCATTCCACCAAGGAACTGGTGGACGTTTTGGTCGTGATGAAGATTTTGGTATAGTATTTTCTGCTGCTGAAATAATGGAATCTGTAAATATATCAACTGTTTCATTTATAGAAATATGTTGATTATTTTCTGGAAATGCAAATTTATTTGTAAAAACATTCTAGAAGGCTTTATTATTATCCATCGAGGTGTTCGGTTATTTACAAAAGAGGAGTCATTAAAGGAAATTTTTACAGGGGCATGGTCACTGCCATACAAATCTGACATCACTGTGCACTCAAATCTTGTAGCTATCGAAGGACTACAAAATGACAAGTCTATGACCGTCCAACCTCCTGTCGAAGCTGCTAAGTGTGTTAACGATCCATCATTAAGTAAAAACAAATCTAAATCGGATCGTATCCTCTCTATGCAGATATCCCTTGGGTTACAGGTTGAGGATCCCCACGAATAGTGATGTGCATTGAAATCGTCAAGCAAAAAAATCGGAGCAGGTAATTGATATATTAAATCCATCAAGTCGTTTGATTGGACGGTATAGCTTGGTGGCAGGTATAGGCTGCACATCGTTAGTTTTATGGGAACAGTGACTCGAATTGCTACTGCTTGTAATGGTGTATCCAGATTTACGGGAACACCATCCACAGAGTTGTAAGCAAGTATGGCTACGCCACCACTTGCTCTATCCTCTGTAACAAAATCCGATCTGAAGACAGAATACCCTCTTAAGTATAAAGAATGGGTATTATGAAGATGTGTCTCCTGGAGACAAACGAATAGAGGCGACGAGTCTCGCACAAGAACTTTCAGATCTTCCATGTGACTCCTAACACCGTTTAAATTCCACTGAACCACATCCATATTTGGGACCGTGGACATAGATAATTAATGAATAAATATATTTTGACGGTATATATTATATATTGAGATAAATATATAATATTCGCATTAAAATAAATAAATATTAGAAGGGACATGGTCCCTTTGTAATCTTTTCATTTTCCTGTCCAGTAGTGACAGGATGGTTTTTTTGTTGAGTGTCCTTGTCCACTTCCATATTTCCCTCACAAATCTTGGAAGATGTTGAGGGTGGAGAAGGACAGGGATCAAGGTTTTTAGGAGGATTTGTAGGGGAACCTCCTTTTTCATTTTCTTTTTTACTACTTTTTACATTTTTTTATTTTTACTTTTTATAGCAACATGTTTCTTTCCTGGAACAGGTCCAGAACTTCTTCCTGTTACTACAGATGGACAAGTATAGGATTTCTTTAAAAATTGCTTTACCCCAGATACTGGAGTAATTTTCTTTTTTATAATGGTTTTTTCCTGCGTCTTTGTTCTCAGATCAAGAGCAGGGATAGATGGTTCTATTTCTGCTTGTGATACTGAGAAACTAGAGGACGGAAGAACGGAATTTGAATCAACTAAAGCAGAAGCGGGAGCGGAAGGAGACACTTTTGAGAATAGAGCGACTAGCTGAGCAACTTGGTCAGTCAAGATTTTGACTGTCTTAGCCAACTCTCCACAGTTTGCGCATGGAGTGTTGCTCTTGTTTGAAACAACAGCAGCAAATTATTTGCCTTCTAGAGCAGGCCTAGAGGTTTTATATAATTTCTTTGCGGCATTAAAAGATATTTTATCCTTAGCCATAACAGTAAGAACTGCTTTTTCTTCTTTAAACTTTTCACAGTTAAAGGACCGTGCAGAATGATCGCCGCCACAGTTGGGACACTTGGCGTTATCATTGTAGCCCTCACTATTACAGTAGAGCGTCAAAAATCCGAACTAATTGGGACCAAGGGGGGGTTCGGATTATCAATTTGTTCGGATTTTTGAAAACAACCAAGAAAATACCATTTAGGCTAAAGTGTATGCCCTTTAATTGATTAAAGTGGTTAAACGGTACAAGCAGTAATGTAATTACAATACAGTATGCAAGACTACTTACATATTATGATTTAGATGTGTCTGCAGGTACAGTAGGGCTAACATGATTACACTTGTAACTTTCAATTACAGTACAGTACATAATTAAAAGTTCACTTGTACATTATAGTTAACACAAACAAAAAATAAAAAAAGTACTGTACAGTATGTACGACACACTGTTATAATGATTACTCAAAGAAAAATGAATGAACTTTCTGTATGTTTACTGTTAGCGCTAAAGCAGCTTATTAGCGTGACAGTGAAAATAGTGACAGCCAGTCTGTTGTGAGGGCGTGTGAGAGCAGGTATTAAGAAGTGTTTAAAAAGAGATAGCCTAACAATGTCAAACTGTGACAAAGATTTTAGTGAAATTTTTAACAACGCAATAATAGGAATTTGCGAAAACGAAAACAAAATTTTTGCAGGGGCTGCCTCAGAACGTGTTCGGATTTTTGACGTTTCGGATTATCGATGCTCTACTGTATGACCTTTTTTGCCGCATTGACCGCATGTTTCTTGCTTTGTGCAAGTAGAACTCACGTGTCCAAACCCTTGACACTTAAAACAACGTCGAGGGTTTGGGACGTAAGGTCTAACAGAAAGACGGTAAAAACCTGCATAGATATACTCTGGCGGTGTGGGAGAGCCAAAGGTTAGAATTAAAGAAGCCGTGGCTTTTTTCTCTCCATTTTCATTGCGCATTATGCGAGTGACTTCAAGAAATGACTGGCTAGCTAATTCGCTCTTTATTTCCTCTAAACTAATGGGGATCAAGTCTCTACAGGTAATGACACCTTTTGAATAATTCAAGGATATGTGAGGTTCTACAGATACCTTGACTTTGTCATAGAAAGACGTCATCTTTAACAGCGACAAACTTTGTTTCCCGCTGTTAGTTTCCACTAAAATTGTGCCATTCTGTAATTTCCTAATTACAGTACAGGGCCCGCTGTTCCAGTAATTGCCTTGTTGATTACAAAGGGTGATACCTTAGATAAATCTGAATCCTTTTCGGCGTTGGAAAAAACTAAAAATTTGGGAGCTGGCAACTCAGATGGTTGTTGAGTAGCCCTCTCCTTTGTCTTCTTAAGCAATTCTTTATTTATTAACTCATCAGACGAATCTGAATGAGATCTCTTTGTTCCTAAAATCTTTTTTGACGGTTTGTTTAACCATGGGTGTGTTTGTCCAGCGCATCGTGTTAGGCGGAATCGGGCGAGCTCGGTAAGGGCGTGCCCATCAGATCACATTGCGATCACTTCCGAACCCCCAGTTCCGTGAGGATCCCGAGTACTCTTTTGCCAGTCTGGATGGACATCAGTCTGGAACCTGAAACTACTGTCAGGAAGAATCTGACTTTCTTCAACACCGCGAACACTTCCTGACCAAGAACCGAAGTGACTGGCCCCAGAACAGAAACCACGCATACGTCTCGGCAGAGCGAGCTCACATCAGCCTTACCAAACCAGAGGTTGTCAAAACTCTGGCAGGTTCAGCACTCCCAACGTGCAATGGCTCTGCACAGTCAAAATTCCTAAAGGAAGGTGAGAATAGAAATGTTGTATAGTTCAATGTATGTGTGTGTGTAATTGGGTGGATGTTTTGTAAGTGCTGAATGTGTTGGGCGTTGTTAGACTCGGGTACCGCGAGGGATGCCAAACCCCTCTTATAGCCTGTCTCAGGTTAAGTTGAGGCAGAGGGTGGGTAATTAGGGTCGGTCTCAACCGTCATAAAACTGACCTTTATTAATGCCGCCTGAGTGAACCTGTAGAACAATCTAGTATACAATTTCAATTCTGTATGTCTTAAGTGAAAATGAAAAAAACGATATCATATTTCGTTTCATGATATTTTCCAGATAATTTTGATACCAAATTTGATTACATTTGGCCAACTTTGAGCTGTACTAGCATTATAAACTTTCTTAATTATTGAAACAGATGTGTGAGAAAGGGAGTGAGAAGGAACGGGAAGGGTCTGTAGCAGGTAGCTAAGGGTACAGACGCCAAGTTAGTGTATACAGACTATAAATAGGCCCTAGTTGTAATAATTTTCAAAAAGAGTAACAGGGAAATAGTTGCAAACCTATTTCTCTGCTGTCTTTGTTCTCAAAGCTTTTTGACAAAGTGCTACAGTTCATAGTAATGATATTTTTAGAAAAAGAAATGTTGTAGCAATAATCAGTTTGGGTTTAGAGGTTGTTTTGGTACTGAAGGTGCACTCTTAAAATGTAGTTCCTCTATTTATAATGGCTTAAATAGTAGTAAATGTTTAAGTGGGATGGTAAAAATTTAGAACAGCTTGACCAGAGGTTTTTTTTAAATTTCTTCATATTATGAAAGAACACGTTAAACTGATTATAAAAACATGAAAAATATCCGCCGGAAATAAAAATTATAGAAATTACGAGAGAAATAAAAGTAGAAAATATAGAGATTAACTTCAGTATTTTTTTTTATTTAACACTAAATAAAAGAAACAAATCACTTAATACACCAAGAAATATCAATAATAACTTCACTAAACAAAATTAATGAAAGAAATCACGAAAATATATGTAGATATTTATATAACTTTTCAAAACTTTTAGTTTAAAAACAATAACAATTATCGTTAATAAATTACATTGAATACCAGTATAAAAGAAGAAAGTTATCATTTCTGATTGCCAACGTTGCCACATTGAACATATGTAATACGAAAAGATGACGCAACAGTATAATTATAATATTTCGTCGTTATTATCACATTATATAATTAGAATTAAAAAAAACTAGAGGTACTGACCTATACTGTTTAGTCACAGTATGTTACCGATAACAGTATAATTATACTATTTCGTCGTTACTATCACATTATATAATTAGAATAAAAAAAAAAAACTAGAGTTACTGACCTATACTGTTTAGTCACAGTATGTTACCGATAACAGTATTATTAAAATATGTCATCGTTATTATCACATTATATAATTAGAATAAAAAAAAACTAGAGGTACTGACCTATACTGTTTAGTCACAGTATGTTACTGATAACTGTATAATTATCCTTATTATCACATTACGGTATATAATTGGAATTAAAAAAAACCAGAGGTAGGGTTCTAACTTAAACAGTTATTATTTTCTAATTTTAGGCAATATAGGAGGCACTGATAAACCCACTCAAATCTAATTGCAACCAATCTGGCAACCCTGTTCCTATCGCGTATTAAAATGGCTGTTCATTGTCTATGTTAAAATCCCATTAGCGATTTTTGGTTTGTTAATTTGTTATGTTATATTTGTTTTAGAATGTTTATAATTGATTTCCGGCGATCAGTGAAGTGTCTAATTTCATTATATATATAGGAAAAAGTGATATATTGTGTGAATAAAAAAAAATTACTGAAGTTAACCTCTATATTTTCTACTTTTATTTCTCTCGTAATTTCTATAATTTTTATTTCCGGCGGATATTTTTCATGTTTTTATAATCAGTTTAACGTGTTCTTTCATAATATGAAGAAATTTTAAAAAAACCTCTGGTCAAGCTGTTCTAAACTAGAACCAGTGGGATCTTCTGGATATAAAACAAACATGCAATATCTATTTTATATACAAGGTATATAAATGTTTTACATACGGAGTGGAAATACAACAATAGTACATAACCTAGATAGAATGAGACTAAGGAGTTGTGTGCCACTCCTTTAGTAAAGACAAATAAGACTTTTTTACGAAATTGTGTTAATTCGTCGGTCACCCCAAAACTTTTAAACAATATACCTGAACATATATACAAAAATTACAAATTTTAAAACCTTTTTGAGATATTTGAGGCGCTGGTTACACATTTTAGACGATACAGGGAACATTTAAAATATTACAACTTAACATGTAGACGATGTTATAGGACTATCGCATGTTAATGTATGTGAGAGTTTGTTTTTGTGAGTGTATGTGTGTTGCATTGCAGTTTCTTTTAGAGGCGATGATAACCACTCAGGTTTTTCGCCTATTAAAGTTTCTTTTAGGGATATATGATAAATTAGTTTTTAGTATTTCTATTGTGTGTATATTTTTCGTACTAAATTTTGTCTACATTTTTAAGACGTTACCTTTTGTGCTAAATTTTTTAATTATTATGTTGTTCATTTTATACAGTGTCCAGCTTTGACTGTCTGAAACTTTACGGGGTTATTTGTCAGCTAAAAACAAGCAAATAATATTATGTAACATGAGTCCTATCTCGATATGTTTTCTACCTCTCCGTCTGTATTTGATTTTTACAAATACCTTAATATCGCAGCAACGGTTTAAGATTTAATCCTGAAACTGGGTATAAATAGTGAAAATTTTAATTAAAAAAATTGTTTTCTTGCAACAATCCATTTCAAAATGGTGGCAGTTGAAGACACCAAATTGTTAGACTATTTTAAAACAAATCCACCAATATATGGTTTTTAATAATTGAGAAAGCCTAAATCAAATTTAGTGGTCGAATGTAGGACTTTTTATAAATATGTCATTAATATGACCCGAATAGCCCTACATTGGACCACTTAATTTGAGTTATCTCCATTATTCAGAACTAAATTATTAAAATCTATATATTATTGGATTTGTCTTAAAATACTGTAGTCTAAAATTTAGGTGTCTTCAAATTTTTTGTAAAATGTATAGTTTCCTATATATTTAACATTGAACATTTTTAACTGCCGCCATTTTGAAACATATTGTTGAATAAAAACAATTTTAAAGTAAAATGTACCATAATTGTTTGTGGTAGTCTAACTGGATAGTTGTTAAACATATTGGGTAGACAATTTTGCAGGTTAAATTAATTGATAGAAACTTGAAATACAGCAGCTCTAATAATAATAAATTATATTAAAGAGATAAACTTTAAAGACTTAGTTCGTCTATATACCAATTATCCTTAAGGAATCTTACAAAACATAAAAACATTTTTTTGTATTGAAATCTAATTATAGATAAGTACCACAAATCACAATTTTGTCAAAATTTTAAACATTTACAAAATAATTTAAAAAAGTTTTTAGACGTTGGATCTTATTTAAATGTATTAATTTACCAAAAAAAGTGTTTTAGAAAGGAGGTATTCTAAAATATAATGATTTTTTTACATCTTAAAAAGTAAAAATAACCGAGGTACATATTTTAAATTTGATTATTTGTTTTCTACTTTGCTCAAATCAAACCCCTAGTGTAGTTTCTAACTATTAGTTCAAAAACACAAAAAAAAAGATAAAATGCTAGAACATTTAATTTGTATTAGCTATGAGTAAAAAAAATGGGATTTGAACCTGAACGAACCCAAGGCTACAGCTTGAAAATACAAAGCTCTTTCAGCTTGACCAGTCTTTACAGTTGCTCACATTCACATTTTATACCACCTCGTAATGTCGAACTCCAACTTCAATGATTCTATTTTTAGATTAAATGTGTAACATACTTGCTAACAAAAATGGTAGTAACTTGAGAACTAAAGTGTTTGTATGATTTATTATTTCCAATAATACTACAGTCTTACTGTATTTTCTTCTTCAAAATATGTACTATTTTTAATGTAAAGCAGTCTTATTAAATGTGACTGCAATAAATTAATTTACTTTTCAAAGTCCTATGTTAAAACATAAAATAGGAGAAAACTCTTTAACTTCTAGGCAGTAAAATTAACAAATCCTACGTCTACAATTTTATTATAATGGCTAGTACTGTTTTATTAAATAATAAAATTAGGTTACATACCTTATATATGTCCATCTACAGTCCTAAATTCAGTCCTTATGTGAAGGGACTATCGATTTCGGAGTTCATGTCTCCATTATCAAGTCAAGTAAAAACACACATTAAACAGAATTTTTCATGATCACACTTAACATAACACTACATAACACAAAACACTCAAATAAATAAACACGTGATAAAAACATATTATTATGTACATCGTTGGCCAACAATTAAACAATTCTGTTTAATGTGTGTTTTTACTTGACTTGATAATGGAGACATGAACTCCGAAATCGATAGTCCCTTCACATAAGGACTGAATTTAGTACTGTAGACTGACATATATAAGGTATTTAACCTAATTTTATTATTCAATAACAGTTCCTGGAGGCAACACGCTATAATGTACTGTTTTATTAGTTAGTCTTGTCAGCTGTTGAAATTGTGATTCATCGTGTATTTTTTGTGTTGAACTATTATAAGTTAATTTTATCTGATTTTAATTGTTAATTAGTTCATCAGAGTAGTTTTATCGGTTATTGTGTAAATAATTTGACAATGAGTGAAGAATTGGTTTGGACAAGTGAAATAGACCGTGAACTTGCATTGACAGACTCTGAAGATGATATAAATAAATTACCGGATTTTTTCGACAGTGACGATTCTGACTTGGACAAAACATACTACCCTGATGATCAATCAACATCAGCATTACTATTTCCAGAAAATGTGAGTAGTGACAGTTCAGATGAAAGTGAGGTTAGTTTTCAGGCTAGGCTTACTACACACAAAAAGAATCCATGCCTAGGCCTACTACTAGCAGGCAGATTCTAAGTGATAGTGAATCATTTTAAAATAGTAATAATGAAGATGCAGATGACAAGAGAGTGGGAAAATGTAAAAGAGGCATGTCCACCCAATTTTGTGCATCAATTTGATTTCTACGAAACACCAGGTCCAATACACATCCCTTCTTCAGTCATAACACCCTTAATTTTTTTTTAAATATTTTTCACAGAAGCTTTAATCAATCTTTTGGTCACAGAAACTAACACATATGCAACTGAAATTATTTCTGAAATGGCTATTTCACCTCATAGCCTCTTGCGGTCATGGATACCAGTAACAACTTCTAAAATGATGGCTTTTATTATAGTCATTTTTAACATGGGACTAAACAATAAACCTATTATCAAATCTTACTGGACTATAAATGATTCTCAATCCATCCCATGGTCTAGAAAAATGTTTTCACGTACAAGATTTGAAAATATTCTTTCCTTCTTTCACATAGTTGACAACAGCAAATTGCCTAGTAGTAATGAAAATGGGTATGATCCTTGTAAAAAATTCCAGCCTGTAGTTAATCATTGTAATCAATTATTTAAATATTACTACAAAGTCAACCAACAAATATCCATTGTTGAAAGCTTGGTGGGAACAAAGAGTCGAACAAGCCTAATGCAATATTTACCTAATAAACACCATCATCGTTGGGACATTAAGTTTTGGGTTTTGTGCGACGCCGTATCAAAATACTGTCTGCAACTATTTTGCTATGAAGGAGCTAAATCAACAGAAGACCGGGATAGTTTAAAACAATTTGATCTAGCCTACACTGTTGTAAAACAACTTCTATTGGCTTGTAATTTTTTTAAAAAAGGGTATCATGTATTCATTGATAATTTTTTTACTAGCATTCCTTTAACGAAATGGCTTTACTCACAAGAAACATGTGTAACAGGAACTATTCAAAGAAATAAGAAAGGACTTCCAGATGACATTAAAAAGAAGTTCAAAGAAGGTGAAAGAATGTATAAAAAGAAAGGGAACTTGGTGCTTATGGAATATCGAGAGAAAAAAACTCAGAAAACCCCTGTTATGCTACTTTCATCGAAAACCAAAGTTAAAAATGTACAAGTTATAAAAAAAAGACGAGGTAGGATAACATGTAAAGAAAAGCCATCTGTAATTTCTGATTACAACTACATGGGTGGAGTAGATGCATTCGATATGATGCTTTATTCATATCTTGACGAACGAAGGACAGTAAAATACTGGAAAAAAGTTACTTTTAACCTTTTTCATAGAATGCTGCTGAATTCCTACATTTTGTATCAATCTATATGTACTCAAAAAAATATCAAGCCTTTAGACAGATATCAATTTAGGGTCTCGATAGTACAAACAGTTGGAGATTCTTGGATAACAGAACAACACCGAAATACACGCAAAAGTGAACATAATCGAGAACTAGAAAAACTACCAGGAAAAAAAGAAAAAACTTGCTGGGATTGCTGAGAGAAAGGAGGACACTCTCAAAATGAAAGGAAAAGAAAAAGATCAAGAACAATTTGTTCCAGATGCAAAGAAGGGTGCCACTCTCAGTGTTTTTCTAAACATAAGTGCTTGTAAAAATTTTAAATAGTTAAATCATTTAAGTGTAAATAGTGTAATAAAGTAAGGATTTCAATAGTGTAACAATGTAATTTCAATGTTAAGGATCCAGATGAAAAAATCCACAAAAATGTAAGTGAAAAGAAATTTGTATGCATGTTAGGATGCTTCTTCTTAATTTAGCCTAGTTTACAAGTTGTAGGCTATCGCGGTTTTTTTCTCTAAAATGATAATTGTTTTAAAATTGGCACTTTTTTAGTTCAATGTATAATATAAAGAAAAATTAGGTTTACCACTGATAAATTATTTTGAGATATCCTATGTCACATATTAAAATTTAAGAAATATTTTTTTTAATTTTTTATAAAATTTACAAAAAATTTATTTTCATTTGCTTTTAAATAAATATTTTGTGTTTTAGTCAAATAGAGCAATTAATTACTAAGAAAATGACACCAAGATTACATTAATATCTTGTTTCTTAGTGAGTCTTCGATTTTTTTTTAAACGTCTACAAAAACGCTATTTTAGGCCTGGTCTTTTACACATAGTAAAAATTCAAACCAATATGGCGGAAAACATAGTGCTCCTAAAATTCCTAAAAATAAGTCTGGTCCTTAAAGGGTTAAGTAAAATGTATGTGATTATTTTTGTTTTGTTCTGTTTTTACAGTTTTATAGACGAGAGATTTCCTTAAAGTTTTAGAAATTGTCAATTTAGTTGAAATAGGATACCTAAATACATCTGTATTATAAAAAAACATTTTAAGAAAAGCTTTCACAGCTTTATCAAATGCTGTCAATTGCTTTTACAGAAATGTTTTCTGACTTCAAGCAGTAAAATTAAATTGACAAAAAATAAAATATTAAGTTATTAAAACTACAAGTCTAGCTCATGTCCAATTTCATTTTTTTAAGATCCGAGGTTCGAAAGATATCGTTAAAATTGTGTAAATGGATTTATTCTTTAAAAAAAATACATATCTGGCGTATTAATCATTATTTTTATTTTTAATATTAGGTAAAAATAAGTGCCAGATTCTTGTTCAGCATCAAAAAAAAAAACAATAGAAAAATGAGTTTTACGAAAATCGGTAAGGAAATGAAGAAGTTAATATATTATAATTTGCATATTGTCTATTATGTAGAAGTAAAATATTAAACCAATAAACCATTTAAAATACTATACAGTAAACAATAAACAACTCTCCCTCAACCATGAGTAGGTAGCAGGTAAAAGGGTAGGTAGGCAAGGTTGGGTCGATGGCCGGGTGCAGTTAGGAAAGCGAGCGAGTGAGACTGGTCGGTTTAAAACTTGCAAAACTATCTGAATAACGGTATTTTGTATAAAACAGATCAACTATTGCTTGTCTCAGTTACGACGCTTAAGATTAGTTGAGTGTATAAGAAATTGTATAAGTTTTTTGTAATTGGGTCCCTTATTTGTTGGTTTTGAATTGTTGATCTGGGGCTCGAACACGAAAGAGCCACAATAAATGTTGATCGAAAATGATCAACCTATCCTGGTTAAAAATAACAGCAAAACCAACAAATGATTACGCGAGAGATCTATATATATAATCAGCAAATCAAAAGCGAACAAAATTTATAGAATATAAATTGTATAAAGATTATAGTAGGAAAAGTTTGTAAATGAAAAATTATTTATCCAATTAAGGTTGAAATTTTACTTAAATTACAAGTGGAAAAATATGGACCAAGACCGAGATTTGAACCAGGGACCTTTACGTAAATTTTCAAATCCCGGTCTTGGTCCATGTTTTTCACTTGTAATTTAATTAAATATCCCTTGCTGAGGAAGTGTGTAAGCAGAAAAGAATAATAAGAAATTTTACTCTTGTTAAGCAGTTTACCCAGTGACAGAGAAAATATTATTTACCCAGCAAGCCTACTAAGAAATGTAAACAACAAAATCTTTAAGTTAACAATACTTAGCTGTATGAAACATGATCATTTGCTATTACCAAATAGTGGGGCCAAGTCGATCAATTAGGATAAGGGGGAAAGAAAGCACCTCTACTACTATCTACTTGTTTAACTTGGCAATAATAGAAACTGGTTATTGACTAAGGAGTAG
>JAGFPH010000043.1:433352-456151 GCA_018207615.1 Philaenus spumarius
CCTCTACTACTGTACTATCTATTTGTTTAACTTGGCAATAATAGAAACTGGTTATTGACTCATAAGCAGTGTCTCCAAGTTGATCAATTAAGAACAAGTGGGAAAGAGATCATCTCTACTACTATCGACTTGTTAAACTTGGCAATAATAGAGACTTGTTATATTGACTCAAGAGCAGTGTCCGTAAGTTATTAAGTAAATACGAAGGGAAAGGAAAGTACCTCTGCTATCTACTCATTTAACTTAATAATAATGGAGAAGTATTATAAACTCAAGAGTGGTGACGCCAAGTCGATCAGTAAGAATGAAGTGAAAGGAGAGTACTTGTACTATGTATTCATTTAACTTGGCAATACCGGAGATTTCTTATTGACTCGAGAGTGGTGTTGCCAATTTGATCAGTAAGAACAAATGGAAATGAAGCATCTCTACTACTTATTTGTTCAACGACTCAAGAGCAGTGTTGTCAAATCAATGGGTAAGTATGAAGGGAAAGGAGAGTATCTCTGCTATCTACTTGCTCAACTTGGCAATAATGGAGACCTGTTATTAACCTGAGTGCACTTAACTGTTTGAATTCTAGTTGAACACCTATGTAGAATATTTTTGATATTGCCATGCTTTTTTTCAAAATAGGGGTTAAGTAGTGATGACCCCAAACTAAAAGATTTGTATCTATAACAACAATTTACACAGACTTACCAGTTTGTCTTGGGTTTGGTTCAATTCCAGCCTCGGATTCATCACGATCAGTAAGTAGTACCGTTTTTTCAATCTGCATAATTTCATCAGTAAATGTGACAACAACATCGTTAATAGGCAATGTTAAATTTCCGATAAACAGGTCTCCGAAAAGTTCTTTCTTTCCTTTCACTTTCACCTCTTTAATGCATAAATCATACCAATATCCTCGTTTTTTAGGATTTTCAATGTTATAGTTTACCATGACTTTGTCTCCCACTTTCAGTGAACTTAATGGCAGTACTTTGCGAGCTCTAGGTCGAATATCTTTCAAGCGGACATCACATACAGGATCGGCCTCGCTAAAGGAAAGAAACAGATATATAAGCTAATTGTAACAAATTTCCTTTCGGGAATAATGAGATTTAACATTTAATATTGAAACGATGCTCCTGGGCTTAGGCAGGTTAAAATGTTCATCTGCCTCTCTAAGTCGAAAGCTCAAAAGCTTCTATTGTTGATCAAAAACAATCTTAGACAGATTGTAGGAATCCTTACTGGCCACTGCCTGGCCAAGTACCACCTCAAAAGAACTGGACTCTCGGAAGACTCCCGTCTATTCTGTTCCCTTGAGACTGAATCGGCTCAACACCTGCTGTGCGAGTGTGAGGCTCTCGCTTACATGGTACTCGGAAATGCTTTTGTTAGCCCGGAAGACGTTCGTGGTGTTGATCCCAAGACTCTCCTTGGTTTCATAAGAGACCAGGAGGTATCTGGAATGATCATTAAAAAGGGAAAACCTTACCACAATAGATCCTAGTGGGTCGTAGTGGTGGTGGGGAGCCCTTTGACTCCTCCATCCCATTAAAAAAAACCATTAAATATTTCCAGAGTCGTACATATACTACAGTGACCCACTCTTTCTTACCAGCGCTCCTAGAAGCTACCACCCTGACCCTGGCTAACCTTTCCTCACAGTGGACTGGACGAACATATTTGTATTTGACTGTATGCACATGCCGATTTATTACTTAAACGTTATTATGCGCGTGTGCTTTGTGTTTTTATTATGTTGACTTTACAATTTATGGATCAACAACCTCAATTTAGAGCGAGATTTTGAGGATGATATACTTTTCCGAAACGCGTCAATGAACGAGTAAATACTTAAATTAATAAAGTAACATAGATGGACAAAATTATTCTTTTATATACATAAATGTTATTTATTTAACTTGAAACTAACTTTATAGAATTTGCATGCTCGATGCATTCTATTAATTTATAAATAAACTTTTGTGAGATAGAGTATTAAAAAAATTAAGTTGATTATTTTAACACTTTTAATTATTAAATTAACCTTTATTTCTGAATTTATTTATCAAGTTGAATTAACTGTTTATCAATATTGTTGATTGAGCTAATTAAATGATATAAGCAGTACCTTGGGTGAATACGTTGAGCGTTCCTACTATGAGTTCCTGTAGGTCTAGATAATCCCCGGTTTTTACACTTTGTTGTTGTACACGAGTAGTTTTTACTGTCCTATTTTTGCCAAAGTTATGGCCGTTTTTCGTTTGCTTGATTTCTTATTTCGGTTTATTCCCCTCATTCACTTAAAAAAAGCTTTCCCTCTATCTCTCAATATTTTTTTACAATTATACCAATTATTTATTACATTATATTATTATTTATTACATCTAGGCTTATTTAAAATTTTATATTTAACCCTTGTTTAGGTTTAATTCCATTCGGCAATTAATTATCTTTAAATAGTCTATAACTTCACCATTTCATTGAACTTAATCTGACATTTCGTCACACTTTGTGTTTATTATTGGTATAATATATTCTGATCAAAACATTTACAATTCCTATTTGTATAATTACCCTAAACTCAACAAAAAAGTCACAAGAATGTTTTTATATTATACATTTTACCCTTCATTTACTTATTTTTCAAAATTATTTTGGTAAATAACTTTTTTCCCTACTGTACTCTTTAGGCAAAGATAACCGCTAAGGTTTTTCGCCTTAAAAAAACCTACTGTACTCTTTAATTTAATATAAACTTGTATTAAAGTCTAATTGTAGTATAGCTTCAACTTATTCAACTGTACAAATACATGTAAGTGTGATTTATAAAGAGAAATTAATATAAAAATACCTTACCCAGTCAGCAAAACGTTGTATAAAAAGTTATCAGCAAGATCAGAACCCTGCGCCTCATCGCTGCCAGTTGCTTTGTTTTTATCAATCTGTGGATCCAATTTACAGACAGCTACAATTTTGGCTTCAAACCATGCTCCGTAAAGTGTGTCTCTCAAGTCTACAAAATCTCCGACCTGTTTCAAAATTAATTTAAAAAAATGTGTGCATTCTAAAAATTGGATCAAACTAAAAATACAATTTTTAAAGTAGAACCTAGGCCTTCTAGATTAAATATTCTAAAATTTATTTCTTACTTTGAAGTAGAGACTTTCTTTACGTTCCATATCATCCTCTTCCGTTTTTTGTTTTGCAATTGAATCGGTCTGAAAATAAAAAACTCTGAAATTATTTTATAATTACAAACTCAGAACTATCACAAACCAATAAATTTGCATGATTTTTCATTTGGCCTAAATTAAATTAATTATATCCGTTTCACGCTTTATAATGAATTCCTAAAAATACACATTTAGAAAGCCTCTGACCAAATGCAAGAGCTTAACCCTAGCACTCGCATCGTTAAAGCTAAAATTGAAAAGCCCGTTTATAGCGTTTTGCAAGCATATTTTTAAAAATTCGCCAAAAATAGTAAATGAACCCCAATCCAAAAGTCTTCAATAGCTTTTTTGTAGAAGAAACTTCAAAGAATTCAAATGTGCCACTAAAAATTAGTTTCTTCTGAAATTGTAAAAGTTATTAGCTCAAGAAACAAAAAATGTTCAGTAACGAAAGGAAAAAGTTCAACTTTAGGCCTACATAACAAGTAGTAAATATTTTTTTGTATTTTTTTTGTAAGCGTAAAAAAGTTTTGTAATTTAGTTCTAAATAGAACTGTATAAAAACATTTATCAATTTCAAATTTCTTATTTTGAAAAACACAGTTTTTATGTTCAAAATACACGACGCTAACAAAACTATTCCTAGATTGAAACTTAATTTACTAATATATGCTTTGCCCAAAAAAGAAATATTATTATAACAAAGTGTAGAGGATAAATCAAAGAAAAGAACGGTATACTTGTCTTTCCTTAGTTCACAAAAGTGTTTGAGTTATCTTTATTTGAATAACAAAATGACATCAATCTAATGAAACGTCGCTGGTCGATATACTACGGGCAGAAAGGGTCATTTGAATACCGAGGGAACCCATGCGCCAGACGATCTCACTAGAATGCCCTAATTATGTACTTTTCATTGCCGTCTAGACAAACAAAAAACTGGTTATTTCTAGTTCAATTCCCACCAATAGAAAGGTCAATCTTTTCTCTACAAAATGGTGTAAAGCAATCTGTCAAAACATGTGATATAGTAGGCGTTATATCGGTTGACAAATGGGCTGTTTCATTGGTTGAAAAACTGTCCAATCGCAAGGGTTTACAGAAATATTTTGAATAAATCCTGTAAAATAGTGACATCTGATTGGAAGGCACCATTAGAAATATAAAATCTTGACGAATCCAATGGTAGCTTTATAATCTCGATATAAATACTTCTGTAGGTGGGCTTGAACGTTGAAGAAGTGGGAAATAACAGTACAATTGTATGCAGATTCGCGCACGGAAATAGCTGTAGCTCAATATGTGTATTTTAAAACGATGATTACGTATGTAAATATACGTTTTACAAAAAAGTTGTAAATACAAAAATTTAAGTTTAATTCATTTCCTTTCCAATGGTGCCAGTTTTATTACGATTGGATGATTTTAAGTGGATTAAGTTATCGATTATGCAAATTCTCGCTAAGGTCCGAGCGGGTTGCTTTTGCGGCCTGAGAGACTGCAGTCTGCCACTTTGAGGGTTAATACTTCTAAATGCAGGTAACCTTACTAAGTACTAAGTAAGAAAAGGATTAGGCCTAGTCTAATTCTTATAGAAAATACTAACCGAGAAATTGACGCAAATTAGTACTGCTTGTACGAAAACTTCTTTGATTTCACAGTACTACGCATCAAATGGCAGAAGAGATGTAAAAGGGTTTTAAAGTTTAATTGTAGTGATTTCCTAAAAAAAAAAGCTGGAAGTGTTAGAAGTTTAAAAGAATTGACACTTGCTTTTTGAATTGCTTTTTAAATGATTCTTGAAACAACATAAAATGGTTTTAAATAACGTGTTTCAACAACTACAAATAAACTAATAACTAAATAAAAGTAAAAAATGTATGCTTCAGTTGGTTGATTTTTGGCAATAGTTAACATCTTTAGCAGTCTGGAAAAACATGCTTAATTGGTTGGTGTTTGACATTAGTTGATACTTTTAGCTTTCTGCTCTGAAAAACCCTGCTGCTTAAATTGGTTGATGCTTGATATTTGTTAATACTATTAGCATTCTGCTCTAGAAAAACGGGCTTAAATTGGTTGTTGTTTGACATTAGTTATACTTTTAACATTCTGCTCTAGAAAAACATATTTAAATTGGTTGTTGTTTGACATTAGTTATACTTTTAACATTCTGCTCTAGAAAAACGTGCTTAAATTAGTTGATGCTTGAAATTTGTTAATGCTTTAGCAGTGTGCTCTGGAAAAACACAAATTTTGAATGGCTAGTTCTCAAAGTGTTAATAAGGTAAACTAAGTCTAAGTATTTTATTTATAAAAAATATAAATAAATTTATATCAAATTATTGCACTTACATCGGGTTGGGTGTGCTTTTTATCTAATTCAGCTAAATCTGGTTTCTCCATAACTTGTATGACATCATTCATATTAATATTGTAGTCAAACAAACAGTATCCTTCCTCCAACTGAAAATCAATTACATTTCTCATGGTATAAGGTAAATAACACAATGGAACAAATACAAAGTAAAATAGGGTACATTTATATTTTTGTTTACATAATACTTGTGCTACAAATTTATTGTAATCAGAATTCAAAAAATCACATCTCTAACTTATAAATCTTATTCAACACTCATTAGTAGTCACTATAACGTCTTTACAAACTCAAATATTATTCAAATAAGCTTAAAATATGACTGCTATTGTTTGGAAAGTGTTGAGGCGTTCAAAACTGTTAGAGGAAATCATTAAAAAAAATTGTTTAGTAAAAAACACATAGTAATGTTTTATATATTTTATTTTTAAGAATAATTAAAAAAAGTGGTGTGGTTCCATTTATATACTTTTTTTTTTTTTTTTTAAGGCGAAAAACCTAGGTGGTTATATCGCCTGGATATCGAAGAGCATTCGTATAATGCTCATACTATCACACACGTTTTTTTTATGTGAAGGGGTTGTTCATTCAGTTCCACCAGGTCAGAACGTTAATCAAGCTTTTTAACAAAATGACAAAAGAAGACCCGATTTGTGGCAGAGAGGAGACTGGTTTTTCAAACACGACAATGCACACCTGCACACACAGCCATCTCTGTTCGCCAGATTTTGGCAAAACAATGGCATGGTTCTGCTGCCTACTCACCTGACCTGACTTCGTGTGATTTTTTCTTATTTCCACGTATGAAAAATGGTATGAAAGCAGGAAAAAAATTTCTCAGCTACACTTGTTCACTTAAACTCGCACTCATAAAAAAACGAAGAGAGAACAAATCAGCACCAGTGAAAACTATGACTACAGATGAACAACGCAAGCCAGGTCGACGACACTGGTCTCACTGAACTGGCGACGAGCTGCACTATACATGCCTAGCGGCAGGAATGCGTACTACACAAGCCCCACCCACGGCAGCGCAATTCCGGTTTCTTTTGGGTACACCCTCGTGTATATATATATTTGATGGCCAACTTACAAACTTTTTAATTAATAATTTCTAAGGAAAAATCACTATGAGACTGATATCCAACATTTTGGTAGCTGATGTGCTCAATATTTTAATATTATAATAAATAACAAAGATGTTAATATAGAAACTAAAAAGACATAATATTAATATAAATTTATTTTCTCCATGTGCTACCACATTTTGATAAAAAAGGGATCATACAAAACATACAAAAAATTGTTTATTGATAGCCATTTTGAAATTGTTGGAAATATAATTAAAGTTTAAGTACAAAAAAAGTTAATTTTAAATACCTTTTAATTTTCTGGGGGTTTTTTTTAGTAGGTACCCCTAAAAGGCAATTATATTTGTGTTGTAGAGTGTTTGTGTGAAATTTACAATAAGTCTTCACACCGAATTGCAAGTATGTCAACCTAAATGCAAAAATGCTCTGCAATGTAGTTGTAATATCTCACTATAATTATTTCAAATTCCATTATATTATCTTTTACAACTTTTTTCCAAACTCACTTTACATTCAATATTAAACACTCCACAACACAAATTAAATAATATAAATAACCAAAACAAAAATCCTTGAAATTTATTATAAGATCTTGTAAGAGTAGATAGTCTATTAATTCAAACATGTTAAATCGATGTTAAAATGTTGACAAATCTAGAAGTTTACAATCAATACTAACGTAAATTGGACAATTTCATATTACATAAGCTTAAGTGAACTTCTCACAAAAAATAAAATTATTTAATCGATATAGTATAGGCTAACATTTAAAGCAACCTGAAATAAACTAAATTTTGTTAGTCGAACTAAACTTAGTTTTTTGTTGTGCTAACAAGTCTCAAATATATTAAAATTAATTTATATTAGGCCTATTCATAAATTTTATTCCTAACCGAACTATTACATGTGGTATCGCTATAATCAATCAAATGTTTATTTTGCATGCTCAATGCTCATACATATATCTACAATAGCCATATTTGCAAGATAGCTGATAACTAAAGTCATGAAATTATTGTGATGTTCTTTGCTTGGATGCATTTTTAATATTTCTAGGTTTTTATTAGTTAGTTTTGGGATTTACAAAGAGTAAAATTAATATTACGCCTCCTCACCATATTGTGGTAGAGGTGCCACCTACACGTAAGAAAATGTTTTAGAATGTAGGCCTAATCATAATTTATAATATTAAACATATTAAAGCAATGTAAAAAGTAAATATAATTCAACAAAGTAGGCCTAAAGGAAACAGATTGTTAAAAAAAAGCCTTAAAAATAAACTTTCCTCATGGCATGTTAATTTTTTACAGTAAGAATTAATATTTTTTGAAGTTTTTAACACGGTAAAATTACTAGACTGCCATACTCCCTCCAATGCGTTTACTGAAACAACTTAGTGGATTATCGTATGTAGGTACGGGATAGCCTACATGTAGTACGTATATTAGAAAATACTAAATTTTCACTTTCCAGTACCTACAATTTTAACAATAAATACTAATGAAAAATTATTGGTAGGCTATAATTATAAGACATACACAACAAAAAATATGCAATTGTATTATTACGTGTGATGTCACAGCTTGTTTCTAGCTTTCGTGAAGCTATACACTTATCGCTTATATAATAAATATAAATCTGTTCATATATTGTACAAATTAAACAAAATTAAAATAACAACATAAACATAAAATTAGTATATTTGCAGTTAATAAACCCACAAACAAATGACATATAATATTATTATCCAATTATATTAATACGAGTGACATTACGGCTATTTAGTTTCAATTTATAAAGCTACACATACTGTGTGGTTTATATATATAGGCTAGTACAAAAAAATAAATATCAACCTAAACATAAAATTTGTATATTTATGGTTAATAAAACTACTAAAAGAATGTCATAAAAAGGGAAAAATAAAGAAACCTAGGAGTAAATTTAGAAATTTAGGCATAGGAAATAGAGTAATGCTGCCAACCTTTGAAGCATATTTCCTATTAAATGTTGAATGCTGGTAAATAAACTGTGACTAAAGACTTACAGTTAGAACTTTAGGCTATTTTTTTTTTTTAATGCTTGAACTTCTGTTATACAAAACATCTTAAAAATTTATTTGATAGAATAAAACTGTACACAGAATCTCACAACTAATAGATCTACAGTTGTGTAGAGCACTTTATTGCGCAATTAGAGCACTTTATTGTGTATTAGTGATGGAAAATAACATCTAGTAGCACACCTTGTGATAACACGTTATAATGTTATTGGACACATTGGTAATAGATGATAGCCACCTATTATTTCAATCAAATATTACCGGCTAGAAGCCTGTAAGTTGTATCATCATGCAATTATTTCAATAATTGACTGTTATGACGTTAAATTTATGTTAGATGTTTAAAGGGTGGTCGCACAACTGACTGTTGCCGAAATTAATTATTAACACTTCTTATATTAATTCGTTATTCACTTACAGTTTTTACTTAATAGTTACTGATTTAATTATTGACTATGAAAAATATTGATTTACACACTATTACAAAACAAAGTACATAAACATAAAACATACTATAAGATAATACAAAACACATATATATACTAAAACTACCTTATAAAATAAGAAAACTATATAAGAAGAGAGGTCTGTAAAGTCCCTGAAATAGAATCATTTCCAGGAAATGGTCTAGCTCATTTCCTGTGTTGCTTAACTTGCAAAAATATTGTAGCAGCAAAAATCACATAGTTATTAGTTTGATGTCAGTCAGCGGAAGTGAAAAATAATTCTTAGAAGTTTTAACACTACATACGGTGATAAGGCTATCAATAACATATTACCATATTGCCAGTGACCAGCAGTAATAGTTTTATTCATCCTATTAAGTGATATAACGCCCATCCCCATTTCGTATACGTTGGCACCCCTGCCGCAATATTGCGAGGGGTTGTAATGTAGACTTTAGCCCAAAGCCTACTACTATCACAATAATGCAACATTCAATCAGTTAAATATCAGCAGGAATACGTATTGTATCCGTATGGCATGAAAGAGGCATATTATTGTAAACTTATGCCAAAGAGAACAGAAATTTTGAACAAGCCAACTGCATGTAAATGAAGACCACCAACAGGTGACAAAAATGAAAGCCTAGCGGATACCTAACGTGTAATTAAATAGTCTAAACAGATTTTTGTGAAAAACAACTGATTCCTGTCACATAGGTTACATCAATAATAAATAGTATGTTAAACTATGATTACCTGTTTCCCTCTAAAGAACAGTCTCTGTTTTTCTTTTTTAATGTCCAGTACTGTTTCAAGTCTTAACTTCAAATCTAATATGGGCATAGTTTTAGATATGTCAGTTAACATCTTCGTTTTGCCATCAACAGTTTTTACTTGAATATACATTGTGTAAAACCTTTTAACAAAAAGTTACAACACTTGAAGAGTTAACAGTTGTACAAAAGTGCAAAATAAACAGCAACTGCAAACACCAAACACCATCACTTTCCCTCACTATTTCTGAAGAAATGCGCGGGAAGTTATTCGTACGAACTTTTTTTTATCTCTGTGTCTGTTTGAGGCTAGCTGGGAATTTATCCATGAAGCCATTTTAACACTATATAATACCTTTAATCATTTCTTTTTTAGTTTGTTTGCTTCTTTTATTTTTTATTGGTTACATCCTTGAGATTTCTTTAATTTTTTTTTGCTATTTAGAATTTAAAGGTTTAATTCATCACAAAATATATATATTATATACAAACACCATTTTACATCCTAATTAATATTTTGTCCTATCAGTATGGTTTTGGTTAGTTTAAGTAGGTTAGTTAAATTAGTACCATATATATGTACACTGATTCATAACTATTGACATAATGTTAAATCCATCCTTATGTTCTATACATTCTATACTTTGGCGTTAGGCGTTACCTCTTTAGATAGGTATGCTGAAAAGCACCAGGAAGAGAAGAGAAGAAATTCAATTATCTAAACAGCGTCCATATTATTATATCTACATAAATCCTAGAGAACTCCTACTTTAACTAGCCATAACCATACACTGATAGATAGGACAAAATATTGAAAAGAATGTATAGTACATATTATATGTTTTGTGATTAATTATTCCTTTGACCCTTTAATAACTAAGAAAAAATTAAGAGAAATCACAAGGAATTCATAACCAATCTGGAAATGGAAACGGACAAATAAAAAATGGAATTTATTAAAGGAACAAACAGTTTGAAAATGGCATCATGAATAAATTTCCAGCCTGCCTAAACTGGCGTGTAGATTTAAAAAAATACTGACTGTTGACTGGAATTAATTATAAAGACATCTGTTGGCTACTGTCTACATTTCTTTCTTTCTGTCGAATCTCTCACAATTAATTATAATAGGGAATAGGGACTGTAATCGAAGCTATCCCCTCGTGATGCGTGTGTTTGTTGTCAGTCTTCCGATTTTTCAACAGTTGTCGGAAAAACGCATTTTTATCAGAAATCTTCCGATTTTTCTGACATTTAAATAATTGATTATGCAGCAATAATTGTCATTTTGAATTTTGACAGAAATCAGTTGTGTTTAATTTTGACAATTACCTAGCCCTTAAAACCACTAATTTTTTGTTTTAACATTGTTTGATAAGTGGGACGTGCAAATGTCGTTCGGAAACCTAGTTAATATCGTAGTCTTAGTTCCAATAGTACCCGCTTTTTTTTGTAGCCAAAATCCCAGTTGTTTCAGATTTATTATATGAATTGTACGTGATTATTTAGATTATATTACATATTCTGTTGCAGTGATTATCCTTGAATATTTCGATATGATAACCTAGAATAATAAAATAAAAATTATAACTGGTTACAGTATGTTAATAGTATTGTTTCTTCAATGGTTAATATCATAATCTATTCTATGCATATTGTATTGTGAAATGTTATTATACTTTATGTTGGTATTCTTGAAACTCATCTCGGTTATAATGGCGATTATAATGCAGTAGTAGAAAGTGTTCGGTACTAAATATTTATATTATAGGCTATCATTGACACTATTGTTTTGTAGACTCAGGTTCAAGCATATTGCATTATTTTATCAATGACTTTATTTTATGGATCTTCCGATTGAACTTGTGATTTTTTTTGCACCTGGCAACCACTATAATATATCTTTTAGCTCAGTGCTGGCCAAATGTATTATTAAATGACACTTATTCTATTCATTTAATAAACTTTTGTTTAAAAAAATAAATTTCACAGTTAGTAGTCAAAGAATAAGGCTTTAATATGCAAAAGTAATGATTTAATAGTGGGCCTATAAATTATAATAATATACTACAATACCGGTTAAAATAGATACAACGTACTACGTTTAGTAAAACTTTGTTTGTTAGTCCACTACTATTCCACCAGAAGCGCTGAAGATAGTTTCAACTTATAACATTGAGTTGCCTATCTCCTCTTGGTAATATTATCTCTGGTGCTGGCAACACTGATTTAAATGGCAGTCATCAGAGATAATAATACCATGGCACGATGGGATGGCACTGATGGCAGTCATGTGTGTCATGAAGAGATTTGTTCTGATTTCTGTTAATGATGGCCGGCTAAATTCTACCTTACTGTACCTTTGATTTGCTTTATTTTAATTATGAACATTGCTTTCTAGGAAATCTGTCACCTCGTTGAGATAAGCGTAAGCATACAGCATTATTTATTTATTATCCAAAAAATTACATAATATATATGTGACATATTACATAAATCCACAGAGGTAAACAAATTACCTGTTAGTGGTAGGGTTAAAAAAAATTATAGCTAAAACTTAAAACTAGTAAATTTACATTTCGGAAAGATTTGAATTATAACAACAATAATATAAATAATTAATACAATTTTATACATTTTCAATATTCAACAGAAATAAAGTCAAACATATATTACATTGTCTTAATCTAGCATAAATTAAAATTTGCAGCAACCCATTTTTTTAATTTGGTTTTTTCCATGTTCAGTTTTTAGGACTTTTAACTCATTAGGTAGGGAGGTGAAAATGCTTATTGCCTTAATAAGACTATTCTTAATACTAATAGTCTTACATCTTTTAGGAATTAAAATACTTCTATTACGGGTAATACTATTCGAATTTATATATTTATCTTTTAAATTTACATACTGATATTTTAATGATTCTAGAAAAAAATTTGATCTAAATTTATAGGGTTATTAGAATTAAATTTTCCCTTATTTACAATTTTTAGTAATCTATTCTGATGATTTTGTAATAATTTAAAAGTATTAGAATATGCTCCACCCCATGCCGTTATACCATAACTTATTATGCTATGAAATAAGGCGTAATATATATCATCATCAAAGTACCGTATCATATTTTCTGAATTTCATATTTATTATTTAAATGTAGAGCAAAGTGCATAATAGATTTATTGCTAAAAAAGGTAAGCTACTTATTTATTTTACTAAAAAGGATAAATGAACTTTGTAAGCCCCTTCAAACAACAACACACACATGCAAGCATGTAACAAGAGCTATAATAATCTTCATACAAGTTAGTACAAATAATTGCAAAAATAATAATTTTTCTCATTACATGACACTCTTTGCAGTTTCACATACCTACATTTTAATTTTCCTTGGTAAACTAGTATCAAGTTCAGCTCACAAGAAGAAAGTCAGTGAAATCAGATGGCCCTATGTGCTTGGGCGAACTTTTAGAATACCTCTACTTTAGGTTGTAACCCACCCGTGATAGAGTTAGTAGTAGCCTATTCTAAAATTTTGCCTGTGGCTAACTGAAAACATTGTGGCATATTAGAATACCTCTACTTCAGGTTGTAACCCAGCCGTGATAGAGTTAGTAGTAGCCTAGTCTAGAATTTCGCCTGTGGCGTAAGTTATCAATATATGTGTAATGAGTGTTACCGTCACTGTGAGTTGAATCAAGGACCCATCCGATTTTGATTCAGTATTTTACCAACTTTTACTTTCTGGAGGTGGAGAATATTATTGTGAATATTGCAAACACTGGATAGTGAATGACACCATTCCAAGATTTAAACCGTAGAATAAATTATGTCTGACAATATAATTAACAATTGGCGTAAATTTAGGCTATTTTCTTTATTCTTGCATTTCTGTTGGCGTAGGGTCGTATAGTAAATTTGTGCTGAAACAAATTATTATTTATATACTTATTTTGGTTCTACTGGAGGATATGGTGACCAGAGGTTTTAATAGAACTACACTAAACGTCACGTTTTCCTTTCGGCCTACTATATGTAATGAAATTAAACGCTTCACTGATGACGGGAAATCAATTGTAAACGGTAATAGAGTCACCTACCTATAAAACGACTGAGTCAACTTCGGTAAAAATTTACTTTAATTTGTCAATCGATTTCTAAGGGAATATGAAAGAACACATCTAACTGATTGTAAAAACAACAAAAATTTTCCCGGGAAATAATATTTAGGTATAGGAATTATGAAAGAAATAAAAGTTGAAATTGTATAGGAGCCATTCCATGAAAAGTGAGCCTTGGGTGGAAAAAATAAAATTCATTTACATTTATGTTTTTTTACTTTTTTGTAATCTAAAAGATGTGGAAAAAGTTCTCCAGAAATTATTTTTTTCAAAAAAAAATTTTTAAGGATAAATTAAACCTTTATGTTTCCTTTATACATCCACAGCACTTTGGTATAATTTTTTTCTTTCAGGTTAGTATTTTTTTTTCTCAGAACACAGCTGATTGTTAATTGTTATTGGCTGTAGCCTATGTTTGAAGGAGAGATCTGTACTACACACTTTGCATTTTCAATATATTTTTAGATAGGCCTAAGTTTTTTACTATTTATTAGCGACTAAAGAAAATTATACACTAATGTCCCACCCGTGACAGGAAAAGAAGGAAAAGTTAAAATTGTATCTATATTTGGTTTAGGGTTATGTTGAAAATTTGCAAAAGTTAGGCCTACTTCTAGAATAAAATTAGTCTATTGCTGTGGTTCATTAAAATAACAAAAAGAAACTGTAATTTATATTAAATGTTTGAGTTTTGTCCCACCCGTGACAGTTTCTGAGAGTATTGCAGGTTTTACAATTTTGAAAGGAATGTTTTATTATGGAATTTCTAGGTTAGTTCAATGTAAGCATAACTTTTGACTATCACACAACAGTAAAACTATTTCTGTAACTGTAAGTAATAACCACATGATAAAACTATGTTATAATCTAACACACACTTTTGTTAAGTTAGGCATATGTTACGTATTTGATAATACCTACAATTGCATATATATGTGAGCACTTAATTCTAGTAGTATCCTGTGAAGGTGCTTTATTGGTCTAAAACATTCAGCCCAACTTGGGCCTTGGTAATCTTAGGCTTAGGCCTACATTTTTATTAAATTTTGAAACTAATTAATGTAGCTCAACTGAGTTCGTCTATTATAATGCAAAGGTCAATTGTAAGCTATGGATTTGGCATCAGAGACAGATGGGGTTACATTGCACAATATTAAAATTTTTGTGAATACCCTAATTTGGTTTTACAATAACATGTAAGCCTCATTTTTAATTTACCAGCCAAACAAAACTATGTGGCTTTATGCTTTTATTATTTTTTCAGAATGGCGAAGATCACGTCTGCCGAGCGCATGAGGAAGCATATGCAAAAATTAAAAGAATATAAGGAAAAGTATTGTAAGAATATTTTGTTTAGTGAGGTTAAATTTTAATTGTGTAATGTTTTCCTATTTTAAACGTTATCTACATTTAATACTGAGATGTTACTTTACCTCCCGCCAGGAATCAAAATTTCGCCAGGCTCTCCAAAGTATTAGGTTTTAATAATTACAGAGACATTTGAGTTTAAAATTCAAATATATTCATAAAATTCTTCAGAAAACTCAGTTACAACTGAATGTACAATTTACTAAATAATTAATTCATAGCCTCACATCAGGCTCCTACTAACAGCAATTTAATTTCAACAAAAAATATTAAAATTACTCAAAACATAAAATTGGTCCTCCAGGTTATCTCAACAAATCAATTTATAATAATTAAAGAGTAAATTTATCTATTGCATTATTTTCCCATTTACAGTGTAGTTACGTATTAATAAAACTTGGTTCAAATCTTTACTGTTAAATTGTGGACCATCCCCGATTGCTTAACGACTCAAGATCTGACAGCTAACCCTTATGGTTCAGTCCCAATAAAACTAAATACAGTACATCTTAAGCTAATGTAGGTCTAAGATTAAAGTGCTGATATATGATTCGTGTTTCAATTTAAATATTGTTACACCCCGAGATCTGTCTTACAGTTAAAAAATTTAAACTACTTAATTTTTTTTTAACATTTCTCCTCTCCTCTCTCTCACACTCACTTAATTAAATTAATTCCGATATTTTATTAAACTTTGGTCGCCGCACTTTTATCACGCACTAATATACCGCCCGACACTTTCACATTTTGCTTACCTTCCAGGAATGATCTTTGTTAAAGTGATTAGTACAGAATGTAGATCACTAGATGTTCACTTCTTGATGGATATTTTTTTATTAGACTTGTTTAATTGATTTATACTGAATGTAGATGACTCGATGTTTACTTCTTGATGGACATTGTGTGATAGATCGCCTTTTTCACGTGTTCCTTTCCCACTTCTTTTTTGTCGCCTCTACTTGGCTCACCCTGGTTGGTCCGTTTGAATATTGATTCCTCATGATTGGCTAACGATTTTGGTAAATTTGACATTATTTTATGTGGTTACAGATTTGGCCTACGTGCGTAGAAATGCTGGCGTATGCTGCATTGAGTTTGTAACCTAATACTGGACATCCGTTTCAGGCTTCCGCTGTACGATGAATTGAATTCTAATTTAGTTTGTGTTCTTTTGTAAATTTATTTCTTAATAATTATTATTTTAATATTTTTTTATAAGTTCTTATCGGTTGCTGGTATTTACCAACAACCCTGACAGTATGAAAGCCACAAGGAAAATGAGAAGACCAGGGACAAAAAGAGGCGAGATAGTTTAAAGGAAAGAAAGCTACACTCTATCAATGTACGCACCGAGTACAAACTAAAAGAAAGACTTCGAAAACGGCTCTATAGGGAAAGAAAGAGAGTAGCTGAAACAGCCGAAACATCCCCTTGTGTGCCAAAATTAGGTTCGTTTAAGAGACCGCAGTCACTTGGAAAAGCGGTAAATAGAGTCAAAAAAGTGCTTCCTTTTAGCCCTAGTAAAAAATCGGCTGTCTTATGTAAACTAATAACCGAGTCCTTCCCAAAAGTGGCTAAAAAATTGTTTAATGTCAAGCCTGTGCAGTCAAAAAGTTCAACACCCGAGGAGACTATTGTTTTAGTCAAAGACTTTTATGCTAAAGACAGTATTAGTAGGCAGGCGCCTGGAATCAAAGATTTTAAATCAATAAAAGGTCCAGAAAGTGGTAAACAAAATAAAGTGCAGTTGCGTCATATGAACATGACTGTGAAAGAAGCCTTTGCGCTCTTTAAAGAGGACAACCCAACAGAGTTAGACAGACAAATTATATAGGTTAAGTTTCGACTTTTCCGCAATATTTCACGTAATTATAACAAAATAAATCACTTCACATACACCAAACACGTAAGAATTAAATAAACTAAACAATATGAACCCCAAAAGTATCCACAAAGCAAGAAAATTTGAAAATAAAGTAACACAACGTAAATTACGAAAACAATAGCATTTTACCTTTAAAAACTATAGAAACTACAGTATAACTGCGTATTTAAAATGGAATTTCATCAACGTTGCCAACTCGAACAATAGGTTATTGTACTGAATGGGGTGTGTATAAATCGGTGACCTGTGGACTAGTAAAACATCGTTATTATCACATTATATAATTAAAAGGGGAAAAAACCTAAAGGTACTAACCTATACTATTTAGTCACAGTGTTTACTTTTAACTTCATCTGGACGATAACAGTATGATTATAATATTTTGTCGTTATTATCACATTATATAATTAAAATAAAAATAAACCTAAAGGTACCAACCTATACTATTTAGTCACAGTATATTTACTTTTAACTTCATCTGGCCGATAACAGTATGATTATAATATTTCGTCGTTATTATCACATTTAATAATTAAAATTTAAAAAAAAACCTAAAGGTACTAACCTATACTATTTAGTCACAGTATGTTTACTTTTAACTTCATCTGGCCGATTACAGTATGATTATAATATTTCGTCGTTATTATCACATTATATAATTAGAATTCAAAAAACTTAAAGGTACTAACCTATACTATTTATTCACAGTATGTTTACTTAGTTCAGTTGCCTAAACTGTTCGTTTCTACTCAAAAAAGAACAAGAACAATCCGGCAACGCTGGGAGAACGCTGAGAAAAACATGTCGGCACTTTACAATGTAAATTTCCATAACGAACTTTTGATTTGAAAGTTTTTAATATTGTACGTGTTGAAGATGGTTAAATATTGGTTTTCCGGCATCAGTGAAGTGTATAAATACTATATTTATTAAGAAAAAAGTTCAGGTTTGTGTATTTATAATAGTTTTGATTGACAAGTTAAAGTAAACAAATACCTCAACTTCAAATTTTATATTTTAGGTAGACATATATTGAAGAAAAACTAACTAAAATTAAATGTCGGAAATCATTAATAATAAAAAAACTTACATTAAAAACTTTCTGTATCAGAGTATTGTGTAGGCCTAGCTAAAGTGTCTTGTTCGTCAAGTTTTTTACTGTCCATCGTAAACGATGTAAAACACCGTGTTCGTATAGAAATTGTTGTAACCTATCAAGACACTGAAACTAATTACAGTATCGTATTTCTACAAACTTCACAAAAAAAAAAAAAAACGGATTCACTGTAGAACAAGACACCATTGCCATTAGTATATGACTGATTGAACAACACTCAAAGCTGGACTTTGAACTTTCTTATCGTTCGGTGAGTTTATCTACAAGGTTTCCGACATTTAGTTATTTGTTAGTCTTTAGTCACAGTATGTTTCAAAAGTGTAAACATATATAAGTTTGTATGTATATTAATTATTGTCTATGTATAACGTTTCCGACATGTAGGTTTTTGTTTTTTAGTAACTGTAGTTCTTGTTAAATATATTGTTTAACTAAAATATCATAAAATTTGAAGTTAACCCAGTCATTGTATACTATTACCTTGTAAACAATCTAAAACAAATACAACCTAACAAATAACCAAAAGTTGCTTATGTGATTTAACATAGAGAACCTACGGCCATGTTTTTTTACGCTATTGGGATATAGGCTAACAGGGCTGCCAGATTTGTTTGGACTAGATTTGTGCCACCAACATATTATATGCCGCCATTTGTTTAGAAACTAAAAACACAGCATCAGCTGAAGAACTTAAGACGTTTTTTTTTAGAAAACTAAGAAGTGTTACGAACTTATATACTATGTTTAAAAACTAGAAATTGTCAGTTTGAACTTCTGGCAATTTTTTATTATTTTATGGGGTTGGAATTCTGTTACACAAAACAACTTAATTGGTATTACCAATTTATATATGTTTACAAACTGGAACATAAAAATTCAAAATTTGTCGTCTTATTCCTCAATTTAAAAAAAAAGTATCAAAGTGAACGCCAATTGATTACAAATTTTGATTGAAATCGGTTTGATAGTATTTCTCTAGTAATAAACTATCTTTACACTGCTGAAAAGTTCACATTTAAACACATTTAGACTACTATTATTATTATTATAATAAGATGATATAATTTCAACAACGAAACCAACCAAAGCAAATGTAAGTAAGATAGAAAGTTAAGGTGATGGCTAAGAAAGAGTTTCAAACAATTTGAAATCTTAGGGGGATCAAAGTGACTAAATCACGATTTCTCCAAAACTACCATACTGATTGGAATGAAATTTGGTATGTAGCTTCCTCTAGGGCCATAGATGCTCGCTAAGAAATGTTTTCAATAAATTCAAAATTTTAGGGGGGTTTGGAGGGGTCAAAGTTACTAAAATCCCCATAGGAAATAAATAGTATAATATATTTATTGATTTAATTTTTTTTTGTTAATATACTATTAACTTTGATTTGTCTATCTGTGCAAAGCCGGATCGGGCCAGCTAGTTAATGTATAACAGCACAATCTTTAATAATGAAATCTTTAATAATTCCAGATAAAACATAAACAAAGGATATAATTACTAAAACTGGTAAATAAACAAAATGGTAATAAACCGATTTGCACGTGACCGCTTTGTAATTTTCAAGTAAAACTCTGTGAATTAGCATTAATAGGTAACATAGGTTTGTCTTATTGAGTTTAGGATAAAGACAACCAATGCACAACTAACTAGGCATGTTGGTTACTGCAAAATTTAATATATACTTAAACTATTTACGTGACCGTTTTCTCATGCAATTAAGTTACTATTATTAGTTACCTTAAATTTAAGTAAATTTCGAAGAATTTAACAAATTGAAACTATTTCAACTAAGCCAGCAGTTGAAGTTCACTAATAAAATTCCAACAGACTACTGTTTGCGCCAATTCTATCGCGATCGATAACGTAAAGGCAGCGTTTATACTTTAGGCGGTCTTTGCTCAGCTGTTTCAGGGACAAGTGTTGGATAAGAAAAAAAACATAGTTATCTTGTCCTCTGCTCGAATAACGATTATGTATTAATCATCACTTAACCTAAACGTTTTTTCTAAGCCGTGTTTATCGATCTCCTTGTTTGTTTATTTGATATTCAACATTTAAGATAGCTGGTCAAGGACAGTGACCGATTTGTATTTCTCAGAAAGGAAACATATATTTAGTTACTAAAAATGGTAACTTTTTTTCATGCAACTTGTTTAGTGAGAAGGAAAAATGTGTTTCAGAAATATAAAAATTTATTTTTGTCATAAAATATTTTTTAAAATAATTTTTTATAAAGGGACTAAAATTGTCCTATTTTGTGAAAACTAACCCTATGTATAATGTTTCCAACATGTAGGTATTTGTTTTTTAGTTATTGTAGTTCTTGTTAAATATATTGTTTAACTAAAATATCATAAAATTTTAAGTTGACCCAGTCAATGTATACTATTACCTTGTAAACAATCTAAAACAAATACAACATAACAAATAATCAAACCAAACCAAAAGTTGCTTATGTGATTTAACATAAAGAACCTACGGCCATGTTTTTTTACGCGATCGCAACATAGGCTAACAGGGCTGCCAGATTTGTTTGGACTAGATTTGTGCCACCAACATATTATATGCAGAATGTTTAGAAACTAAAAAGATAGCATCAGCTGAAGAACTTAAGATGTCTTTTTAGAAAACTAAGAAGTGTTACGAACTTATATACTATGTTTAAAAACTAGAAATTGTCAGTTTGAACTTCTGGCAATTTTTTATTATTTTATGGGGTTGGAATTCTGTTACACAAAACAACTTAATTGGTATTACCAATTTATATATGTTTACAAACTGGAACATAAAAATTCAAATTTGTCGTCTTATTCCTCAATTTAAAAAAAAAAAGTAACAAAGTGAACGCCAATTGACTACAAATTTTGATTGAAATCGGTTTAATAGTATTTCTTTAGTAACAAACTATCTTTACACTGCTGAAAAGTTCACATTTAAGCACATTTAGACTACTATTGCTTAGTAAAGTCGGGTAGGCTATTTGCTTGTAGTGAATTATTTTTGATAAATTGTTATGTAACAATAAATATTTTCACAATCTTTTATATATTCTGTATTTTTAACCAAGTTTCTGCAATTTCTCCAATGATAGATTTACTAAATATGATATTTAACACCATATTTGTAAAATTCACATGTTTCTTATGATAAATTATGGTAATTGTTTACTATTACTTAGTTAGAAGCAAATCTTCCCATATTGAGATATGTTTTGTCTTTATGTATTCTAACAATGAATTAACACGATTCAAGGCACGGAAAAAGAAATTCACCCTAAAAAATGTAAAGAAAATAGCCTAAAGTTCTAACTAATATTGTCTCTTGTCCCAGTATGTTTCAAGCAAATCCCGTATTGAGATATGTTATCGCTAATGAACTGCAATAGACAAATAAACATCTTTGAAGAGCCGGAAAGGTAAACAAGATAATGTACATGTGAGTTAAGTTGGGTCAACGAGCACGTTTGTTAAAAGTGCAGGTCAGAGGCAGGCGGTTGTAATCAGTTGTTATGGCGTCGTGTAGTAGTTTAAATCCATTTTTGTGCCACAACTGTAGTCTTACATTAACACAGTTTATTTTAACAGAAGTAAATATATGCTTTGAGTAATATACTAACTTATAGGCTATTATTTACAAATTGGACACATACTGTGACTAACGACTTTAAGTTAGAAGCTTTTTTTTATATTTGCATTACTGTTATACATAGACAATAATTAATATTCTAACTCATAATGTATGTTTACAATGTTTATTAATTATTGTCCATGTATAACAGAAACACAAGTATTAAAAACAAAAGAAAAAATAGTCTGAAAGTCTTAGCCATAGTATGTTTCCAACACCAGTACTCTGATTCATAAACTGATCCAGACGACTTTTAATGTGAGTTTTCATCATTATTAATGATTTCCGGGCCTTGAATTATGTTATTTCATAGTTAGAATATATAAATATGTAACATATTTCAATAGGGGAAGATTTGCTCTGACAAAGTAATAGTAAACAATTACCTAAATTATTTTATTATTTGATATTTTGATAGGATTTGATGTTTATTGGGCATTATAAAAAGCATGTAAAATACTGATACAATATGACTGTTTGATGGCGCACGTATAAATAAATGTGAATATCTTCAAAACTGAGATACCAATGCGCAGATTTAACCATTGATGTTCTCTTAATATTCGTATTGTTAACATATGCATCGCATGACTATTTTCATATTAAAAGAAAATATTGTGGAATATTTCAATTTGTTTTGAGGTCTGTAAAATCTTTTGACAACAATTAAATACAGCCAAACTGTAACCATGTTGTAAAATTATATCGGTACCGATAGTATTTATTTCCAAATTTTCAAAAGGTCGAGTAAAATAGTTTTGT
>JAGFPH010000043.1:456161-473915 GCA_018207615.1 Philaenus spumarius
AATAGTTTTGTACAATCCACCACTCAAAGTCACCTGTTTAGAATGTTAAATTAATATTTAAGAATACTTGGCCTTTTAATGGTTACAAACATTTTTGACAACAATTTAATAGTATGGTTAATATGGAATTGATTTACTGTTTACTAAAACGATTTATAACAATTAAATGTGTTTAAACTATAAACATGTTATAAATTATATCATCATTAGCCGAGTATTTAGTTATAAAGTTTAAAAATAACAGTTTTTCTATGCAGCTCCTGAATATTGTGTGTTAACCACTAACATCATTTTATTTTTGAACAGTAACATATGGTAGCCATTTACAAATACTAATTTCTTTACAATATACTATGTTATAATGCGTTTGATCGGCTATCTTACCTAACCAAATTGTATGTTTAGGTTGATGATATTTTTATTTATTGCAATTTGTAAATATATTTATTGATTAAATATGTGTGTAAATAAAAATATGTGTGGCTTTCAAAAAAGCCATTGTTAAGAAATTTAATGCATTTCTGTGAGAGATAGTAAAAATAAGTTCTTTCTAATTTTAGGTTCAGCAGAATCGACTCTGGCTCCTCCCATCTTGTGAAGTACGAGAAAGGATCTTTCTTACGGGGAAACTAGGTACGCTATATAGCCATAAAATTACAAACTGAATTATTATAGCTAACGTTATTCATAAGTTTACTTTATTGTGTGTTTATTGTCATAAGTCATTATTTTCAATCTTTAGAGTATTTTGTCCGAGAGAAATCCACCTACATTCGACGTCGAGAGACCAAGGCACCACCCTAGTTGCAAGATGTTGCAACACTTTACCTTCAGTATATTTTGTGGGTAACAAGTTAAACTGTTCTGTTCCTATTTAATATTGAAACTTCCATGTTCTCTTCTTTTTTTTCTTCCAAAATTATTTTTAAGGACTGATGATCGTGATTTAAAAAAAAAGGTTAAAAACTGAGCATACTTCAAGTAAATTTAGTTTGCAATTTGAATTTTGTAACTTACAATTCAATTCTCAAAGTAAGAATTTTCATATTGAAATTACCTAGTATGTTATGTTCTAGACTTAATCCTAGAAATTATTGTATACTTTGCTGAATAACCCTGGACAGGTCATTAGGTATAGCATGACCATCTTAATATTAAAAAAATTGCAATGGAATGTTTTTAGAACCGTCCACCTTGTTAAAACTAAACCGTGTTATAGAATTATATCAGTAGTATTTAACTCCAAATTTTGAAAGGTATGAGTCAACTAGTTTTGTACGATCCGCCACCTCAAAGTCACATGTTTAACACGTCTAATTTTTTACAGAGAACATTTTTAGGCGTCATTCTACACTATAACTGTACCTACTGTAGGCCTATTTACTTTTATCTCAGGGTTTCCTAGTTCTGCTCTGGAATAGGAGTGTACTTTGACAAGGAAGACGGTATAAGCTCCAATAAGAAATGATGGATTTAATTACGTTGTAAGTGATCACTAAATAAGCAGTGCACCTTACAATGTCTCTGTGAAGCCTAGGTTAGTCCATGTTGAGCATTTTGTTTCCAAAGTTACTTTTCGTAAATTGTACAATGAATATTTCAGTTGTTTACAGAAGTACTAGTATATAATTTACTAATTCTTTTCTGTAGCTAAATATTGGTCACATGTCGGTTCACCTCGAAGATCTAACAAAAAGAACAGAAAAGGAAGACTCTTGGGACGTTTCTCTTATTCTCTTAAATCTCTTTTTTATTAGTAGAGTTCTTATTGGCTTCTAATAAACCAAACATTGTGATTCGTTGTTCACTTGCAGGCTCTTTGCGATCGAATATTATTGGCTGTTTAACCCTAGAACTGGTAATTATATTTTCCTAGTATGGAAGGCAATTTTATTCATTTTGCTGCATTTTATAAAAATTCAAAATAAATGGATAAGGTATCATGCTGTATATCATAGGTTTTGTATTACCATATAAAACCAGAATCAAGTTTTAAAAATTGAAGAAAAAATTATAAGTTTTTTTTCTTTGTTAAAAAATGTTTTTTTTTAATATTCAAAATACACCAAAGTTCCTATACACAATCTGAGATAGCATTTTTTCTAAATTGTATAATTTTATAGACGTTACTATAGTAAATACTGTAATTATGTTACGTAAAAATAACTAAAAAGTAGGGTAACCTAGGAAACGCTATGAAATAGGATTGTGCCTTGAACAAAAAATTTATATGAAATGAATTGGTTAAAAATTACAGATTCGGGTAGATTAGAATTTTATCTTTACAATGAATCTAAATTTCCTTGGATAGACCAGTATTTAACTATTATTCTACACAATGAACCGATTGATATTTTGAACGGTGATAATCGACGCATACCGTATGTTACGGGGCTCAATAAATTTTCTTAATACAACCCGCTTGGCTAACTATTATACTAGAGGATTTGAAAAGATAAAACATTAAATTATATTTACTTTATGTTCAGGTATCATATACTGTACTTATATATTTAACACTGCAATATTATTGATCCTAAAACATTCGGCTAACTCTTTAACTAATTATAATATCCAACTCACAAGAAAAACTGAATTCAAGAGACTAAAACAATAATGAGTATCCCCAAATTGACTTTAATAACACAAAGAATCGAATTTACTACTATTCATATGATTATATAAATACCTTTGTTATACCGCTCGCAGTCCAATATCTCTGTAATCTTCAATGAGTATTAACCAAGCAATGAATGAGTGAACATGTGCGAGGAGTGGCACTGTGACATGTTTTTTTAAAGGGTTTTTTAAGTGTTTCTTATTGAAGGTGTTGTGATGTATGTTTATGTATTGTGTTGTTGTATTAATGTATTTTAAAGTTGACGCGCATTTAAATTTAATGCAAAAGAACAAAAATTCGATTTGACAATGCATGAATAAAATAGGCGAAACAGTCGTCACCAATTACGGAGATATTGGACTGCGAGCAGTATAACACAGGTATTTATAAAATCATATGATATATACCCAGTCCATAAGGCAATAACAAAAAAGAAAACAGTTACTATTTATTGTCTCATTCCCCAAAATTCATAAGGTTACCCTCACCTTTAATAAACTTCCTTGGTCCCCGGCTAGTTCGGTTCCTATTGGACACGTCCTCTCCCTCACTTCACTACCGACCAATAGGGGTTCTTGTTCTTCCCCTATTTATAACTCCCCCCCCCCTTCTCAGTTTTACTTGTTTTGTTGTTTATTACTCTACTTATTTTACTTGGTATGTTGGAATGTGTACTGTGTGTTGTATTCACATCTTACACAATTCATCATACCATTGCTTCATCAACCTAAACTAAGTGACCCACTAAAACTAATTTACACTTCCTTGTGTTAACATCTCACAACCTCCCATTACGTTGTCCCAATGTTTGACTCCATTTATATCTACATTTTTTTTTATTTTGAGGATATTTACATATTTTGTTTATCATATATAATATAAAATCAACATACTGTGCCTGCTATATTGGACCCTGATACTTAGTCCTTGTGTAATGATACTGGGTGTATTTGCTTGTTGTGTCAGGGGTAGGTTTTACTACCCTTATTTTCCCGGGTTCAAACAATACTTTATTATGTTAATAGCAAAGGGACAGATCAATAACAATGCATTCCAGTGGTTCAGTAGTAATACTTATTTTAACATTGCTTTATTCGCAAGCCCTTGCAATTATACAGGTACATTTGATTTGATACATTAGCCTATACTTATGCTCAACATACATTCCCTTTACTATATACTACTTTCGTATGACAGACTGAAACAAGAACTCAGTAAACAAAGCTACTGAATTTAGTTTAATTAAACTTTCCCGTTAAACTTTTGACTCCAAACTCAATCTGATGTCGACAGACTAAGTATTCTGTTACTCACTCACATCGCGTTCTATTTCAGAACCGGTTTCGTCCTTCAATCTCGTGTAGACTTCTCGTGTGTTGGCTTGTCTCTTGCTGTCTAGCTTCCAACCCTTGGCTTCACGATACTTGGCCCAATCTTGGCCCAACGTCCTTAGCTCACTGGCCTAGCTCCCGGCCCCACACTTTAACAGACTGGCCTCGAATCTAGATTAGGGTTATGCTTATATAACCCATCTAACTTCCGTGTTGACAAACTACACTGTTCCTACGTGCAACACAAAACGCCCATTAAAGTCCTTGCGCTCTCGTGCCCAACGGTCGTCGAAAGATCCGTCTCTACCCGGTGACTTACTTGCTTGGAAACGCCACCGACTTTCACTATCATCTCGTGGCCTACTGTCATATCTCGTTTCATTTTCATTCCGTCTGCTATGCCCTGACACCTGCATATTATCTAATATCGCCATTACTTTATTTATTTTTTCTCCCATCTCAACTACCTGCCTATTTGTGGTATCACCGGACAAATGACACCCTAATCGATTTTGCATTAAATAAGCCGCCTTGTCGTATGACTTAATGTTGTCCCTCAGCTTTTTCAACGAAGAATTGTCCAACATTGCTATTCGCTGTAGCAATGCTGGGTTCAGCCCCTTCAAAATATATGCACACAACTCTCGTTCTGGCATTTCCGCATCTATCCGTGCGCATAAATGTTCTACTTCTGCCCAATACTGTACGAAGGATTCATCTTGCAATTGCACCCGATTATTAAGCTTCATTAACAACATCTCCTTTTCCTGTGTGGGTGTAAATGTATTTACAAACAGTCCCTTTAACTCCGTCCATGTGAAAACATTGTGCTTACGCTCAAAATTATCGTAAACCGTTAAAGCAACACCCTCTAAATACATGGGAAAATATAGCAATTTTCTGTCATCTGCCCAACCATTAGCTAACGATGCACGCTCAAACCTTGTCACATGACTTAAAACATCTTCCCCTGTAGTACCCCGGAATTTACCCGGATCAAAGAAAGGTAATCGCTCTGCCATTTTTGGTTGTATAAAAAAACTAGCTGTACAACCTACGCTTTTTGTTGCCACTAGTTTAGAATGTAAATTAGAACGTATGCATTCTTAATCTGCTTTCTCAGATGCGCGAAAACCTAAATCTGTCCAAATTTTAGCTGCCCTACTTCTGTTCAAAGCCTTTATTTCAGTTTAAGTTAAATCCATATAATCTGCAGAAACCACCGTAGTTTATTTCCTGAAGTAAGCAAGATAACGCAAGGGCTACACGCTGTGGTATTTAAACACTGTTACACTTAACACATAAATGCTATGCTCACAAATTCCTGAGCTCGGTACGCATCGAAAACAAACAAAGAAACATACAAATCGATATCTACTGTATTCCACACTTCCAGTTACTCAATCCGCCGAAAGTGCAAAATACAGCTATTGGTACCAAATAGAGTATGTTGACCCGTTAAGACCTATACGTTTCGAGGAAAGAAGGAGCTAATTGCTGACAATGAATTCCTACCGCGCCGTAACAATTCATTCGTACACTCGTACTTAAAATATAACACAATACTTAAATTTAAAGACTTCGGAATTATGCTACAAGCAAAAATACATACATACTAACAAAAAATCACAATAAGGTATCCAAAACGTAACCCTGGCCATACAACAGGTATTTAAAACAATTACTCATCAATAAGTTAAATTAATACTTGTAAACCCTAATTCAATTAAAACATTTTTCAGCAAAAATTAAGACAACATATGTTCTTCCTACATCTACATACATATTTACTCTATAAAAAAAAAAACTAAGTAATTTTACAAAAAAAGTTCATTAAAATTCGGCCGATTTTTTCAAGCAAAAACAATTTTTGGTAGAGACCAAAGCGCCAGCCTAGCACCACTTTGTCAGGGGTAGGTTTTACTACCCTTATTTTCCCGGGTTCAAACAATACTTTATTATGTTAATAGCAAAGGGACAGATCAATAACAATGCATTCCAGTGGTTCAGTAGTAATACTTATTTTAACATTGCTTTATTCGCAAGCCCTTGCAATTATACAGGTACATTTGATTTGATACATTAGCCTATACTTATGCTCTACATACATTCCCTTTACTAGATACTACTTTCGTATGACAGACTGAAACAAGAACTCGGTAAACAAAGCTACTGAATTTACTTTAATTAAACTTTCCCGTTAAACTTTTGACTCCAAACTCAATGTGATATCGACAGACTAAGTATTCTGTTACTCACTCAAATCTCGTTCTATTGCAGAACCGGTTTCGTCCTTCAATCTCGTGTAGACTTCTCGTGTGTTGGCTTGTCTCTTGCTGTCCAGCTTCCAATCCTTAGCTTCACGATACTTGGCCCAATCTCGGCCCTACGTCCTTAGCTCACTGGCCTAGCTCCCGGCCCCACACTTTAACAGACTGGCCTCGAATCTAGATTAGGGTTATGCTTATATAACCCATCTAACTTCCGTGTTGACAAACTACACTGTTCTACGTGCAACACAAAACACTTCCGCCAAGCTCATCCTTCCTTATTATACTTCCTTGTTTACCTCCATCTGTCTTACGCAAAGTAATATCTTTACACTAAACATACTAACTCTTATACTGAATATAACTTTTATACATCTTTTAATATACACCCTATCAATTCGTAACAGTTGACATCCTCCTCAGTCGCATTCAACGTGTGTAGATCTCCGTCAGTCCCTGTCTCGCAGCACCAGTTGAGAAAGTCCCCAACACTCGTTATCGCCCTTCGTCACCACCGTCCTTTCCTGATGTTTTGATGTGTTTGGATACTCGTCACTTTTGCAATGTACATCCCACGTGCTTCGCAGATTCTGGCGTTTTCTGGAAGTAAACATTGGGGAGATGACAATGTGGGGTCATTGAAACTGTTGATAGGATTCAGAGGATAGGATTGAGTGCACAAGTAGATGGGAGGGTTTTTCACGTTTGCGGTTTCTGTATTGTCCTTTACCTGAGGAGAAACCATGTGAATGAATCTTTGAGTAAAGTTTTAAACACATAATGTGTTCACACAAATTTTGATTGGTATAACCTTTGAATTCAGTTTTTATTGATTTGGATTTGTTTATTATAATTCTGCGAGAAAAAAAACTAAACTTTAAAGATTCTACTTATACGATTCTCTATCTAAAATAAAACCTAACATCAAGTAATTCCTACACCAAACACAAACAACAATTACTATCATTTTACAAACAACGTAACGCGCACAATGTAACCTAAAAATGGTACCTACCCACGTGACCTACCCTACCTTTTTTTCGTAATGCTACTGTATACATATCTAGTTTGACGATCCGGCGTTATACTTCTTTAACCGACTTACATGAACCACATCATTTCGTAACCTACCCGCCTTTCCAATCTCAATTTCATAATTCAGCGGTGTTAATTTGTTCAAAACCTTAAACGGCCCAATAAATTTTTGTATTACCTTATTTTGCCGGTTACGATTCGAAACTAACACCAACTCCTCAGCCTGATATCCACGTTCTATGTGTGCTGCATTGTAACGCTTGCGCGGTTTCTCCTGAGTACCTTGCATTATCAAGGGAATGTCCGCTCGCACCTTGTGAATCTTTTTGATTGACTCAAACACGTAGTGGTCCGGCATTCCTGGTAGTAGCGGTGTCAGGTCTGGAGAACGAGAGGGCCATGCAATTGGCACATCACGGCCAATCCATTGATCTGGAAAGTGGTAATTCAGAAAATCTCGGACATCAGTCAGGTAGCGAGGTGGTGCGCCATCTTGCATGAAATAAACATTGCGTTCTTCGTCATCTTCATTGATCTGTGATATCAAAAATTGTTGTAACATGTCCAGGTACACTATCTCGTTGATGGTTCTCTCTTAGAAAAAAAAAGGGGCCATAAATTTTGTTCTTGCTCAATGCAAACAATGTTCTATCACGAACATGTTGCAATGCTTGATGTGAATTTTCACTGCCCCAAATCCTATAGTTATGTGTGTTAACCTTGCCACTTAAGTGAAAAGTTGACTCGTGAGAAAAGATTATGTTGTCCAAGAAATGTTCATCCTCATCCACTCGATTTAACATATCTGCACAGAAGTTTTTACAGGCAATTTTATCAGTGTTTTTTATTGCTTGTAAAATCGTAAATTTGTACGGTTTTAAATGCAAACGATTTTTCAACACTCACCAAACAGTCGTATGTTGGACTTGCAGCTCGCGAGATGCTCGCCAGGTCGATTTTGTAGGGCTGTTGACAAAACTTTGTCTCACTTGCTAAACGACTTAGTCAGATGTGGAGGACCTAGTGATTTCTTATGTCTTACCGAAGACCCTGTTTCTACAAAACATTTATGCCACTCATAAATTGTAGGCCTATTAGGAGGATCTTTAGCGTACTTGGTACAGAAATTACGCTGAACTGTTGTTGCCGAGTTTCAAAAACACACAGCAAGCACAGTCCACTGAAGGCAGCCATCTTTAACGCGACTGCCGCTAGTGCTCATGATGGTGCGATTCGGCACTAGCAAACTAGGCGAGTCAAAACATGATGTGTTTCCCTACAATTTGACACTACAATCACCTCTGTAGGTTCTCTGAATAAATTAATATGATCAAATTAAATCAGATTTGCAAAGTACTTTTTGAAACACCCCGTATTTTCAATAATATTTCAACAATGGTAGTTCATAAAGTTGGCACAAATTATATTTGGGCATTGATTTTTTTCGCGGACATACGCTGAGATTGTATTTATTACAAATAATTAGGCCTAATTGAATTACTGGTGGTTTTTTGTTGATAGGTATCGGTATCGAAAATCGAAAAATTTGGTATGGAGCCATCCTAACATAAACGAAAATTTTAACTCAATCTTCATGACTAATACAACTATTACTATTTTATCATCTCTGTACTAGCCGTAAATACTTATCATTTGTACACTAGTCGATCTGTTTCTCTAGTCGTTTCATTTCAAATGACATTCTGACTATTATTACGCCTACGGTTTTTGATCAATTAGTCCGTCCATAGCAACTAACTAATTATATAACTAGTCAATTGTGGATTGCTATTGATGCGTGAAGCGTGACTTAAAAACATTGAGAACATGGCTGCCTGTGGCAATTGTGTTGTTTGCACAGTTGCTTAGAAAAAATAATTTTAAAAAATCTTTAAACTCATTATTTGAGACAGCATCCGGGTGATACAGTTAAGTACAAATCTATCACCAGCGCAAATAATAAAAATATGTATTTAACGATGGCTCCGTGGCAAAAAAAAAAGAAGAAGACAGAAGAAAGAGATGAAGTTGTGATCGATATAGGCCTAATCGGCAAGTCTAGGCCAAGCACTTCATCAACGAACACGGAGACAGACAATCTATAACTCCTATTTTTGTATAAGTACTCCACTGTCAGAAGCTATTTGTGAAAGCTGGGGGTTCTATTATTACCAATGTAATGATTAAAAGCTCTGCTGCCAGCAATTTTTCATATGAAGAGATTGGCACTATTGATATGTTGGTTTACATAAATTACTAATGGACCTCCTGCTGGTTACAAAGGAAACAGAACATTTTTGAAACTGGCCTTATGTTAGAAATATGGGACTCAGTACTACAAACACTTCAAACCAGTCTCAAAAAATAAATTATGTCCCAAGCAGTAACATCTAAAGATTTAAGGAGAATCCAAGAAGATTTGAATGAACCCTTGCCATGTTTCAAAATACAAGAAAATGTAACATAAAAGTTAAGAATTAAAGAAGTTTTTTTTTAACCCTTAAACTGTTCATGCTAATTTTTAGCAATGCCAAGCCATTTGCGTGTTGCTTACCATTGGTGCGTGTTGCAAGCATATTATTAAAAATTCGCCAATATAGTAATTATAAACCAATCCAAAAGTGTTCAATAGGTTTTTTCTAGAGAAAGGTTCAAAGAACTCATATATGTCAGTAAAAAATAATTGATGTAAAATTTACAAAGTTATTAGCTCAAGAAACAAAAAATGTTCAGTAACGATAGGAAAAAGTTCAACTTTAGGCCTACATAAAAAGTAGTAAACATTTTTTGTAATTTTTTTCAAAATGTACAAAAGTTTTATAATTTAGTTCTAAATAAAAATGGATAAAAATATATATCAATTTCAAATTTATTATTTTGAAAACACCAGTTTTTATGTTCTTTGTACAAGACTGCTAACAAAACTAGGCCTAGTTTGAATAGTAATTTAGGAATATATGCATTGCCCAAAAATGAAATATTATTATAATAAATTTATAGAATAAATCAAAGAATTGAACTGTATACTTGTAAATTCTTATTTTATAAACGTATTTCATTTAGTTTTACTTGAATCACAAAATTATATCAAACGAATAAAAACCTCACGTACGAAGCCTATACAACAGCGCCTGTGTGACTCGACCGTTATCACAAAGCTTGCAAAGCGTGAGAACGGTGAGTTTTGAATTCAACAAAAGTATTTCCAACACTGTACGAATAAAACCGTTACAGTAAATGTGGTTTACTTTACACGAAACGAAAAATTGAAGTTTTTCCTACAAATCGATATAATCATATCTATACAAATATATCGAACTGTAACAGATATCTCGAAAAATGTGCTTTTTCATTGGTTGAAAACTGTCCAATTGCAAGGGTTTACAGAAAACTCTATATTTTTGGAACTATAAGAGTGACCACTCAACTTCTTCTAAGTTGAGGGGTTAAGGCATATCTATAATTTTATAAAGTATTTTGTAGGAATTAAAATAAATTGCTTACTTATCCACCTATAAAACCTTTATGATTAATTTATTACTAAAACGCCCGCCCTCGCAGAAAGTTTTTTGTCTTACCATCAACCGTTGCAGAAAGATAAAACCCATTCTGCTTCAGGGATTATATATTTTACTTCCTTGCAAAACTCCCGGTACATTCAAGGCAATGATTGATTTACCGATTACAGCATTATCTCTACCGGTACTACCCCAACCTAGGTGAAGAGCGCTTCCTACCCCAACCTAGGTTATCTGCTTCAAAGTGTTCTTTCTTGTTTGTTACTTTAGATCTAGTTTCCTGTACATCTCGATAATCCGGCAAGCTCGGGGATCAGGTGATGCCGGATTATCGAGGTCTTCCTTTAAAATGGTTTAGACAGGGAATAAACTATAAATAAATGCACGTGTACTGTATATGAACACGTAAATTACACGTTGAAACTACGTAACATTAACTGCGTAGAGAGATTGCCGCTAACTAATAAATTTTAAAAGCCTAAAACAAAATCATTTTGTACATAAAATATTTATAATATAAGCTCTCTGAGCGCTGGTTGAAAACAAATATAAAAAAAAAGGTTCCGCATACTATCGTGCGAGTGACGGCTTCAAGATGATGAAATATTTTTCCTATAATAACCTGATTAGTTTTTTATAAGACATATCTAGCCTTTAAAATAATTTTGAGCATATATGAAGCGGAGTAGTTTTATGTTGTTTTAATGTCTTTTTTGCCGAAACATGAAAATTAACAGGAACAGCGTTCGGTAAGGGGGAGTATGGGTGTAGTAGGGAACAGTGGAGCAGACAAGTTGCGGCGTAGTGATGCGCGATTGTTTGATGCTCGAGATGTTTAAACAATCGACACAATCGACTAAAATATCACGCATTTGTGTATCACTAGTTGGGTGTATTACTAAGAGAAGTAGACATAAGTTATAAGTGATTTTAAGTTTTACAGAATAAAGACTTTGTATATAGAAACTCGATTTTTTAAATTTTTACCCGAAAAGTCACTGATTTTTATTTCTGGGAACTAGTAGATACCCTGAAAGCGGTTTTAAATCAAACAACTATTTACAAGAAATTCAGTGTATCTTTTTCCAAAGACTTCAATTTGTTCAAATAATCTTCTTTAAGTGGAATACGTTCAACAAACTGTCAGCAACGAAAGTAATAAACGGTCCCTTTAACGTTTTTAAAGGACGACGAGAGCACATTGTTTTGAATCGGTTAGATTTTTAGGAGAAATTTTGATTGAAATGTTTGTTTTGGACAAGTTTATTGAGCAGTAGATTTTTACACACTGTTTTTAACAGATGCGGAGCCAACAGACAGTGTAGACCGGGCTTAAATCACTCAATAATTACAAAAACTGCTATTTTTAACGAGTGCAAATTTTCAAGATGATGGATGTCGAACTATCGGGTCTGCCGAATTATAGAGTGCCGGATTATCGAGGTCTTACTGTACACACTCCGCTCCATGCTATCTGCTCTTTTACGCGTACTGGAAAATCCATAACCAGGTGAAGACTCTTTTTTTTTTTCTACTGAAACTGTTATCTCTGGTATGTTCATATCCTTAGCTTAGGTCCCTACTATTTGAATTTTCCCTAACACGTTCTCTACCCCTAGTGCTGCCATCTCTCATCCCCTACTCATCATTCCCTTCATGATGTCTATCTTGTCTTCTAATTATTTTTCACTCTCCTTGGCCCCTGCACTCTGAACATTCAAACCTAGCCTTGACTGCATCATAAAGCTTGCCCTTTCATAATTTTGAGTATTCATTTCCAATTTCAACAACGTCGAATTGTCCAACAACGCTATCTGCTGCAAAATTGCCGGATTCAACCCCTTCAGAATGTGACTACATACTTTCCTCTCTGGCATCCCCAGTTCAACCCTAGCACTCAAGGTCTCGATGTCGGTTTTGTATTGAATTAATGATTCAGTCGCCAATTGTACCCTACCATTCAACTGCATCAACAGTAACTCCTTGCTCTCTGTAGGTGCAAAAGCTTGGAGAAAAGCACTTTTGACAACTCCCCGACTCACATTTCCATTTATCCTTTCAAAATTCTTAAAATAAGGTAGAGCTACCTCATCCAAGTACATTGGAAAAAAAACAACCTTCTTCTCATCAGGCCAGTTATTCGCTCAAATCTATTTATGTGGACAAAGATGTCCTCACCCAATCATCCCTTAAATGTTCCCGGATCGTAAAATGGTTCCTGTGCCATAGCCATTTTGCCGTTCCCTCCTTGTTTGTCCTCGTAACCTGTGGTGACACAGAAACAGATTTCGCTCTACCGCCCTTGAATTCTACCTGATCGTAAATATTGTCCTCTCCTAGTCTCTTAGGATCTTGCGACTGTTTAACAACCGACCAATTGTCGTAATTCCGTGTTGATTCGTTACTTTCCAAATCTCCCTCTAGTTTAAGCAACCTTAAATGCGATCGCAAATACTCCAAATCCGCCTGAACAGGAATCTCTTATCCCAACTCTCTGAACAATCCCTCAGCACCTTCCCGCGTTAAAAGTTTTATTTCCGATAAACTAAGGGCAATTTTCATTGGAAATTATTCCCTCTGCCAAATAAAATAACTGACACGTGTCTCAGCCCAATAGTCCCTGTCAACGCACACGCTCTTAGTGTCGATGAACATGTCACAATTATGGCCTAACACTGACAAAACAGATCTCTGATTAATATTGCCTACGGCCAGTTTCACCATATCCACTAGCTTTCCGCAATACTTAATTAAATTTATCTGTCAAGTCTACCTAACACACCCTAGCAAAAAAAAAAAAAAAAAAAAAAAAACGCTAAATACCGCCTATTTGCGAAAATATCGAAACAAAAGATCACATATATCCTACACAACAAAAACACATAAAATACACTTAATCCAAACACAGAATCCAAACACAGAAATATACTTAAACTACACAAACCTGTCACGCCAATCTGCAATACAAAACACAAAATATCCTACTCAAAAGTACACTTAAAAATATTTACCATCAAAGTCTCTTACACAAAAAATTCTCAAAGTACTTAACACTAATATGGAAACTTCGGTCTCACAGGCATCAGGGGAAATTTATTTTTATAACTGTGGCAGTACTGAATGACCGCAGGTGGTGACCTATGCAATACTTTCCTCCCTCCCTCTCCCCTACTCTAAGTTTTGTTCAGTTACAATCAAGCGCTTGGTCATGATATATTGATTTTTAAAATTGTTTCGGTCTGTGTGACAGTGTGTTTCTCTTAGCGTAATTACCTTAGCGATCAGTGTTACGGTGTGTTTCTCTTGCTGTGCATCGTGGTATGCGAGACGGGTGTTCCTTTTGACAGACTATCAAGTGCTTCTTGACTTTATTGTATGTACATTTAATTTATCCTACTTTTACATATCGAAATGGATCTTCCAGGTACTAGTCGGCAACACACGTGATCCTGATTTCAGTGACAGAATTCGTAAATTGTTGGACTGTGATGATGATGTACAATCATTAGGTAGTAGTGATGAATTCGATGATTCTGACGTTGATCCTGATTATGTTTTATCAAAGGAGGAAGCTACTGATACAGAAAATTCAGAGCCAGATGAAAATACTCTGTTGAAGAAACCAACAGTGAAATGTTAACAAAACTGCTAACAAAACTAGGACTAGTTTAAATTTTAGGAAAAAACGCTTTGCTCCAAAATGAAATATTATTATAACAAAGTGTAACGAATAAATCAAAGAATTGAACTGTATAATTGTAAATTATTGTTTCATAAAATTATTGTTTGAATTAGCTTTACTTGAATCACAAAATTAGATAAAATAAATCAAACTTCTTTCGCATAAATCCTATATGAGGAACCGTGTCAAAAGCCGTTGCAACTGCCACTTCGAGAATGTGACAAAGTCGAAATTTGAATTTCCCACTTGTCAGTATTTCTCAGCACTGTACGAACAAAACCGTTAGAGTAAATATGGTTTGCTTTACACCAAACGAAAGATTGAACTTTGGTCTACAAATAGATATAAACTTATCTATACAAATATTTTGTATAATAAATATTGTAAGAGATATCTCGAATGCAAAATGTGCTGTTTTATTTGTTGAAAACTGTCCAATTGCAAGAGTTTACAAAAACCATTATGTTTTCAAAACTATAAGAATGACGTCTGATTGGAAGGCAGTTTTAGAAAATTCAAATCTTGACGAATCCAAAGTTACATTTATATTATTGTCAAAATATTTCTGTTGAGCGATATTGAGCTTTAGAGAAGTGACAAAGTTGAGTAACTTCTTTGTGTATTCGCGCCCGTCAATAGATTTACAGAAAACTACAATTTTGAAACGATGATTACATATGTAAATATAGGGTTTAGAAAAATTTGTAAATACAAAAATTAAAATTTAAATCATTTCCTTTCCAACAGTTTTTGTTTTATTGTGATTAGATGATTTTTAGTGGGTGAAATATTCAGTACAAGTTGAGTTGTCACAGATTACTCAATTCAACTTGAGTGGTCTAACAGTTGTAGGGTTAATTGTTTACTTTCACAGATCATATTGCTAATACACATAATTATTCACTCTTACTTTAATTATATTTTTAGGTGTTAGGTTTAACTACACCTCTTTCCTTACTTATTGTGTTAAATTTAAATGCTGACACACACCAGCTGGTAATATTTCAGTAATGTGCGCGCTGTCGTTAACTCGCTGTTGTAACTCGATGGAAAATGTTCAGTGAAATAAAACTTAGATATTCTTAATCTACATAAAGTACGGATTCTAACAGTATAAAAAACATTTATTTTAACAGGTATTTCGAATTTTAATAATTGAAAATATTTGAGAAATCACTGACTGACATGGAAAAGTTACTAAGCAAGGAAATTTTTTATTTTTGGGTTATAAAAAAATTTCCAGCGGAAAAGTTGTAGCCAATGAATTGATCTAAACTTTTCAATTCACCGATTTGTGATAAAATTATTACATCATTATGAAATTGTTTTTAAATGAGCGCGAGAAGGTGCCGCGCTGCCACTCCCGAAGTACAGTTGCTTGATACGGGAATATTTACAACCTTATCCATTACGTTTATGTACACATTGTTATTTTAAGGTAATATAGTAAATCACTTCTCCCAAGTTAATTATGCCAGCTAGAAAAAAAGTAAGCATAAATTAAAATAATTTAATCAAATTTTTTTTCAAAATCACAAAAGCAAAAAAATAAGCACATACAGATTGTTTTTGCAATAAATTTAAATATATTGTTTTGTTTTATTAAAGTATTACTGTGTAGTATTACTAAAATTTACTTTTAACAGTGTTTCTAATTTAATTCATACTTACAGACATAATTTACAATGGTTAGTGATACAAAAAACAAAGATAATTAATATTTTCAAAAAGTATTTACGAAAAATAAAACGATATAGAACTTCTTTGGAATATAGCCCGGCTACCTGTGTTTTGGTATTATTGATGTAGTTATGCACTTATTAAATTTAAACATAATTGTTTAAAATAAGTATAATAACCACATTATATTTTTATTTTACAAACTATTTTAAAAGTATATATCATGTATAGGTACATCTTTTTTTATCAAAAAATCCTTTTTTATTATTTGTTTAAAATGATAAATAAAATGGTCTACAGACCCACACTTGTTTTATACAATTAAATTTATTTATTAAAACCATTTGAATATCACATACACATACAGTAGATACTAGGTCGATCGTTCCCGAATTTATCGTTTTCCCGCACCAAACCCGATGAAAAGCTATTTGTTTTCGTTTGGAGAATGATCGTTTTCCTGAATCTTTCATATAAAAATATCTATCCCCGGATGTACGTTAAAGTGTAGGTCACGAACGAAGCAAACCGGTAACTTTATTGTTTAACGACTAGTTAGTGGAATGAAAACAAGGCCCAAATATATTAAGTACCTGATCTGTTTGTTGTTTACCTGTGTCAGTAGTGACTAAGTAATCAAATTACAAGGAAGACGCCTTTGTTCCCAGTAAAAAAATGTAATTGTATATTTGTTACGATACTTCATAACGATTTTCCAATAACTATTAAGTGCACATTATTCGAATTACTAAACAAGTGCGTACAAAATAAAAATGTATAATTACGATATAAAATATGTGGTATCTGACCCCGCTTGGAAAGAGGTTGATAAAGATCTGACGAGTATGCGGATAGTTTTGTCATGTAAGCCAACATCTATCCGTGTGCCCAAGTCCAATGACTGCTTTATTTTATCAACTATTGTGGTGAAATTTAAAAACTGATACATTTAGTATTTAAGTTTCTTTCAGACGTAGAAGTGAAGATACATTTTAAGCTACGAAAATGTGTTTAAAGTGCCTTCCATTTTATTTAAAATCTTATTCTCTTATTCTATGTAGTTTGGTATAGTAGTTGATTAGGGTTTTTAACTGGTTAAAGTTAGTACCCCTCCGAAAGTATAAGATTCTACCCTGGTTAAAGCTAGAGGTTGCTCTGAAAGTATCAAGTTCTACCCTGGTTAAAGCTAGGGGTGTCTCCCAAAGTATCAGGTTCTACCCTGGTTAAAGCTAGGGGTAGCTCCAAAAGTATCAGGTACTACCCTGGTTAAATCTAGGGGTAGCTCCAAAAGTATTAATTTCTACCCTGGTTAGCTAGGTGTATATCCGAAAGTATAAGATTCTACCCTGGTAAAAGCTAGAGGTAGCTCTGAAAGTATCAAGTTCTACCCCGGTTAAAGCTCGGGGGAGCTCCAAAAGTAGCAGGTTCTACCCTGTTTAAAGCTAGAGGTAGCTCCAAAAGTAGGGTTCTACCCTGGTTAAAGCTAGGGGGAGCTCCAAAAGTAGCAGGTTCTACCCTGGTTAAAGCTAGGGGAGCTCCAAAAGTAGCAGGTTCTACCCTGGTTAAAGCTGGGGGGAGCTCCAAAAGTATCAGGTTCTACCCTGGTTAAAGCTAGGGG
>JAGFPH010000043.1:474377-494963 GCA_018207615.1 Philaenus spumarius
GGGGCAGCCAGCATCGAGGAAAATACTATGAAAAATAACCAAACCTTTAAGACAATCTCTAACCAAATCTGATCAAATAAATTAAAAACATAGTAAAAAGATGGGCAAAATAGCAGAGATGGATGTATTAGGGCGACTCTGCTGTCAGAATCATTAATGCCAACATTTGGACACAAATCAGAATTCAAGCTCACTACATCTTTGACTGGTATATAAATAAAAATGTACAAAATTGAAAATACATGTTTATTGTTCAAATATTGTAAATATAAAATATATTTTATTAGCACACCCTATTTGTTTAGTTGGTTGGGTAGCTGCAAAGTTATGATGTCTTTATAAATTATCCAAACACAAAAATAAATTAAACCAATCATATTTTAAATGTAGGTAAAAATATGATATATTTGTTTATTTTTGTAACATTTTGAACATTTAGAGATTTTGTCATTTTTTTGAAAATTAACGTCCTTTGCGCGAACTGAAGATATGAAGTTAGATTTTTTAAACTATTTTTACGTTAATCAGCACATAAATATGCAACTTTTGAGTCGTATTAGAACTCGATACTCAAAATTTGCTTTTTTCTGCCTACCCTACTGTAGATGGGGCAGAAATGTTTGCAATAGGAATTATGTTATTAAAATGTAATGCAATTGTAGTAAAATAATTTCAAAATATGCTGTTAGTCGGTCAGGGAAGTTAAACAGGAAACATAAACCTGGAGGACTAGACCTCTGTTTGCCATCTAACCTAAAATACAAATTAAAATAAGGAGGAACTATAATACTAGAGCTGAGATGTAAAAAAAAAAAAATAATAAGCACACAAAAAATTGCAGATGACAAAGATAGCCAGGCTGCCTTTTCAGAAAAATAAGTTATTGTAAGCAACCCTTCTCCCCTCTCTAACGGTTCTGGCACAGGCTATTAACACACTTTGGATGTTCATCAAGTAAAATTACATATTTAAAAAAAAATTAACCGTACACTTTTTAAATAGAACAAAAATTAAATCTAATTTAAAATATTTTTTTAAATCTAGTTTTCGGGATTTTAAGAGAAAATATGATTATCTTTCCCTCGTTATTTTAAGAAAAATATCTAAATTATTAAATAAGTTAAATTTCAGCCCATATAAACAATAAAAAAATGCAATAATGGGTATAATAATTGTGGTTGTTCAAACACACCATAATAAAATTGTAGTGAATATGCTGTGCAAAAGTGGATTTAATCATTTTAATAGTGACACTGGTTTTGTATAAGTTATTATTTGTTGGTTGTGTGTCCATAGTTGTACAGTTTAATATTAAATTTGTTTATGTATGAAACAGAAGTTAAAAGCTAATTAATGTACAAATAATGTTAGATGCAGTAAATGTTTTCTAACTTGAAGTGCTTTACAAAAGTACATACTGAGATAAGATAAACCAAGAGATTTGAGATAAATCCCTTTCCTTTACAATCTCTACTTAGTTAAACTTGGATATCGGGTGGATAAACAAGCACTATACTGTATATGTAAAGTGAGGTAGTAGTTATGATGAACTCTTCAATAATTGTGTGCCGGTATTTCAAATAATATTTCTTCGATATACAGTTATTAAAATGTCCGAGGCCAAACATTTTTTTGCTCAAATTAAGGAAAGTTTAAACAACCAACAGTCACGTTCCCAGAGCTTGCAAGAGTCAGCATTATCTCTTGAGAGCGATATGGCAGTAACAAAAAGAAAACTGTTGAGATCGCATTCAGGGCGAATTAAACAATTTGCAAGAAGTCGTTCGATGATCGATAAGTTCACATTTCAGCCGATGAAAGAGGACGATGCTGAGAAAAATTCCGAACCAGGAAAACACGAATCAAAAGAAACTGGTTGAAGATTCTGTAATAGTGACGAAGGTACTAAAACAACTTAGGCTGTGTTGAAGAATGAACCGCGAGATCTAGTTTCATTAAATATAACTGTGCAAGAATATTACTGTTAAAAATACAGTGTTTTAATAATATGTTTATTTATTGTAGGCTGTAGTTGTGATATATAAGTATATAATATTAGCCAACATAATATGTAATATAATTTATCATAATTCTGGATCATATAAGTAATAATAATACCAAAGTATTTTGATAACTTAGTTTAAACATTTTTCAAAGTCAAATATACATGACATAAAAATATATAATTATTATTTTCAACCATCGAGACATTTTGGCATAAAAATTATTTGGCTAAATCTTACAATACTGTATTTGGAATTCAGACTTAACTCTTTGTTAACATGTCATTAAAATGTCACTTATGTATTTAAGGTTTTTGTTTTAATCTAATGAACGAAACAACTGATATAGAAGTTGTAAATCTTGACTTTATAATTTGATACGAGTGGAGTGTTTAATTTATACGTTTAATCTAGACCATAAGCGTTAGATAAGGGTTTAATGAAAAAAAAAGCTATTTGTATATTTAAATGTGTTGTTTACTTTAGTCAGTTTTTTATATGTAGTAGTAGGCCTATTTCCGACTAACTAAATCAATAAAACTAAAACAGAACGATTCATTCAAAATGATCCAGTATTTATAAAAAGAAACCAAATAAACAACACTCCAATCCAAATATTATTCTTGTGTTTTTTTTACTACAAGGTTGTTAAATCTAGATACAAAGGTTCTCATAACTGTGTGATACTTGATATGTTGTTGGCTTAGGCTCAGTTGCTCTCTACACAGAATAGCATAACTTATAGTCTTTATTGCACAACTTGCTAAAAACTAATCTAGCTGAACATTTCCAAATTTTTTAGCAGTAAGGCAATAAGCCCGTATAAGGGCTTACCGAAGTTGAGGCGTTGTTGTTTAGGTAATTCTGTAGACTAGTAAAACCACCACTATTTTACTATTGGTATTTTGTTAGTCCAAGGCATTTTTCTAAAGAATCTTGCACAGATTATAAACGGATTTCTGGATGCGATACGAATGTGCATATTTAAATGAAAAATAAAACTAATATAGAGAAATTTACGTAACTTTAGTAAAGATGATGATCAATGTGGTTTCTTAGCAAATAATGAAGTTGAAAATGAGCAAACCCTGAAAATTCTTGTTTGTGCAATTTTAATGAATTTTGTACAATAATTATTCCTCCTGGTGTAAATGTTTTTTCAATTACAAATTATATATAGCTCATGTTCCCGGCAATGCTTCCCCTTGCTTGATTTTAGTATATAAATATATATTTAGATTAAATTAAGAGACACAATTAAATTACGAACCACTCTCATGTAATTTCTGTGGTTTATTATACGATCCCAATTTCCTACCAAAATGTGTTATCTTCTTCCTTTTTGTGACATTTTGTTTTTTAACTAATAATCTCACTAAATCTACAGAACTATAATGTACCATAAACATTAAATATTCAGTAAACATTACTATTCACTATTCAGTATTATGAAAAAAAACAAAAATGTAAACCACACAGGATAGGTTATAAATAGAAATATTTCGTTTCTTTTAAGTGAGATTACTTAAGATAAAACACATGTGACATATACTTAATAAAATATTTCTTCCGTAAGATATAAACGGGAAGTTTGATACCTAAGGGGGCAGAGCCCTAGTGATTCAGGATAAAACAAATGACTTCAGGAACATCTTGAGAAAAATCCCTTTAATTTGACATATCAATCGTCAAAATAGGTGAAGAAATAATAAATGGCTGAGCTCACAAAAAATTTGTTTAGTGTTAGGTAATAAAGAAGTAAGATTTCTTATAACAAATTGGGCTGAAACTCGTATCCTAGAAGGTTTTTAGGTCACTGAACATGGTTATATCAGAATTTGAAGCTCCCTAAAGTGAGTCTAAATTAAAATGATTGATTAAAAAAAATTATATTTTACTTGCTTTTTAGGAGTTTGTTTTCTTGTAGAGCAAGAATATGGGTGTAAAATTTACTATGGTTGGCCCATATGGCCTTTCCAATTTTTAAAACCTCAAATTGGTGTTTTCCTTATTCCAAGTAATACCTGAAAGTATGGTCCAAAATATACTCCCATGGTCCTGATATTCATAGGCATATGTATTAAGTTTTCAATAATCAGGTTTTAAAGTGTAAAACAATATTATTGATAATTTTATTTAAATTATTAATTTTATGTTAGTAGTTATTAAAACATTAATTTTTATTCGTGTATGGGTAACCCTAAATCAATGGATAAAGTGGAAAATATCCTGACAACATTAATTTGGTTTTTATTCTATAATATTAAAATGATATACAGTACTATTTTTAGTAGCTTTTATTAATTCCAACAGCAATAATTGAAAGAGAAAATAACTAATGGAAAATGATGTTTTTGTTTATTCCACAACATATTTTACAAAAGTAAACATTTATGAAATATGTTCTTATTAAACTGAGATGCTTATTAGACACACTTGAAAAAATTATCTAATTGAGGAAAACAATTATACAAATTCTGATATACTTTAATCAATATTGTTAAACCAGCATTAGTCATATTTTTTGCACATGCCTCAACTCAAGATTGATTGTTCAACACTCTGAAGTGGCATATTTCCTTAATTTTGTTTTGGTAACATGTTAGGTATTTTATAAAGTGTGAAAATTTCCTATTTTTTAAAAAACCACTACAAGTTTCAATATAGCTATGAATACATTTTTTGTGAGAGCTTTTGTTTACCCAACCTAGTCCTATAAATTATTGGGACTACAGCTTATTACTGTAGTTGGATAAATAAATAAGCACACTTCAGATGACTACATAAGACTTTATTTTTATCAATAATAGGCTGTTATAGGCTGACCAGAATTTCAAAGTGTAATCCAGAGGTTATTTTTAGCCTATAAAAAAAAGTAAAACTTCCTCGTTTTAGTTCAAATTTATTTTCAGGGAGAAAATGATTTCCAAATATTTGGTCATATTGGAAAATGACATTTTGTAGATTAAAATATATTGTAATTCTGCTGTTTCCACTGTATTGGGAAAGTTAGTGACTAGGTTATTTTAGGATGTATACCCTACAGACTTAATTGTTGAGATTATTATTTCCTCCAAGTAATTTGGGGAACTTTTAGAATACCACTACAAGTTAGTTCCACAAACTCATTGTGAAAACTGTCGTCTTCCGAAAAACGGTGATTTTTCACGGTTAAAAAAAAATAAAATAAAATTTTTGATTCGTCAGTGGAATCACAAAATTTACAATGAAATAAATAGTGAGTATAATGAAATGAAACAAAAATAATCAATGAACGTACAATTCTTAAATAACCTAAACATATAATTAATGAATATAAGAGCTGGCTCGAGGTTAAAAACCTCAATTGAACCAATATAATGCGTGAATAGTTCACCCAAGTCGCTAACAATTTTATTGTACTGCAAATGATATGAACTGTTTTGGGAGTTTTCTCAACAATAGCTTATTATTACTGTATCTTTGTATGCGCCCCACGTTTTAAATCTTATAAGTATTTCTATAGCTATTAAAAATTGCCTCTAGCTCATCGGAAAGTTAGTTTGTACAGACTTTTACAACTAATATGATTATTTACTCAAACGCAATTCAACGACAAAATCGCCATTTTCAGAGATGCAGGAGCTACGATAATCAAGCCATAACCATAACTCTGCTAAGTTATCAGACACAATTATTACGACCAACGAAGATATTCCTCTTTGCGGTAGTGATGGGTTATTCGAATAGAAAAGTATTCATAAATAGTTCACTTTTATTCGAATAGTTTTTAATGAATACTTTTTTCTTGACTGTTTTATGCACATACTGCTACGTATAAATTATTATCGGCAAAGTGATCTCTTTAAAACATAATATATTTATCAAATTTTTGGCTTCAACCTATTTTACTTGGCACTGACGAATACTTTATCTGAATAGTAAAAGTATTCGATAGTCCCAACAGGCAACACTACTCCTATAGTACATTCAGCGAGTGTTTGAAGTGAATCGCCACCGACAGAGAAAGACAGGGGCAATTAAAAGCTCTTAATAAATGTTTTATTAAGTCACATGTGTATAAATTTAACTTTTTTTTTTTTGGTTTAAAGGCGAAAAACCTGGGTGGTTATCATCGCCTGGATAAAGTAGAGCATTCATATAATGCTCATACAATCACACACAGGTCTAAAATTAAACTTTTAATTTACACACGCTACAGACAATACACGATAAAATAACAACCATAACAAAAAAACTTAACTAAAAAAAACGCATTAAATGTATAAATTTAAAACTTCAAAATGGTCATAGAACACAGTGATTTACTGCAAACCCTCGCTGAACATAGTATAGTCTGCTACGGATAAATTATTTCTATTCGAATACTTTGGCGGACCTTGGGCACTGACAAATACTTTATCTGACTAGTGAATACTTTTTACCACCAACTATTCACTAACTACTTTCTATTAACTATTCACTAGATTACTATTTGATGGTTAGATCACACACATAAAATATGACACAAGTAGTTTTAGACTATTTAAATTTAAACATTGAAATACTTTATTATTTGTTTACACATTTAAAAAAACATACATATTTATAGTCCTAATACTACTTAAACATTTTAAATTAAAATTGTTCTTTGTTGTGGCTGCAACATTTTTGATCTGTTAATAGAGAAATGAGAAATACTGAATATAATTTAAAAATATTATATTTGTTGCACAAGGACAACAAATCTGATGATGAATGAAGATTATTTTAAAAAAAAAGATTACAAACAATTATAAACTAAATTAAAATTCGCAAACCGAACTTTAAAATAATTAAGACATAATAAAAATGTATCTTTAAAATAAAATCTTTACTGTTCACTGCATATTTGAATGTAAATAATATGTTGTTAAAATGTTTGGCTTCAAACTATTTCACCTTTTATTTTCTACCTATCCAGCTACGAAAAACAATCTTCAGTTGATTTCATGTTTGAATTCTAAAAAGTATTTGATAGTCCCAACACTACTGCTAGTCTTCTACGGATAAATTATTTCTATTTGAATAATTTGGTCACTTGCAGATACTTTATCTAAATAGTGAATACTTTCTACCACAAACTATTCACTACTACTTCTGCTAGTGTGCTACGGTTAAGTTATTTCTATTTGAATACTTTGGCGGACCTTGAGCACTGACGAATACTTTATCTTTATCTGAATAGTGAATACTTTCTTAACATGAACTATTCACTTCTACTATTAACTACTTTCTATTAACTATTCACTAGATTAAAATTCAATGGATAGCTCCTCTCACAAAATACAGAAGTAGTTTTAGACTATTTTAACATCGGAATACTTTATTATTAAATCATTTTATTTATTTATTTTGTTAATCATTTCTTTACACATTTAAAAAAACAAACACAGTATTTATAGTCCTAATACTAACATAGTGCACCTTTAAACATTTTAAATTAAAATTATTCTTTGTTGTGGCTACAACATATTTGGTTTGTTAATAGAGAAATATATAATTTTAAAATATTATGTTTGTTGCACAAGGACAAAATATTTAATGATAAATTAAGATTTACCCTTAGTCATTAATTTGCATTTAAAACTTGGGGCTCTAAGGAAAAGTTATAAACTAAATTAAAATTGGCAAAGTCTCTTTAAAAAAAAATACTGTTCATTTCATTTTTTAATGTAAAAATAATATTTGACGAATTCTTCCTTCTACAAAACATTAACACCGACTCGCTTATCATATCATGCCTTATTGTAAAGAAAACTATTAGAATAGTTTTAAATGAATACTTATTTGAGTAATTGATTCCTAATCGAATACTAAAAAGTATTTGTTAGTCCCATCACTACTTTGCATAAACTGGAGTTTTTCTAAGGTTTAAGATTCACAATATTCTCAAGTTGATTAATGCACACAGGATATAAAAATACTTCACTGCACACCTCTCTTGAGTCTAAGAATGCTTGATCCTCCAATTCTTTGTCTTGACTTAGAAGCAACCGAGATAAAGACATTATTAAATACATTTGCTACGTGTAAATTTCCCTAAACTAATTAGCCATTTTCTTTTTTCAAAGCAAAGTCTTCCACATTTTTACATTTTTAACCTATCATTTCTTTAATCATACGCCACGTATATTTTACATTATTACTGTTTTGTTCAAATTGTAATCTGAAATAACGTTTGTTTTGCTTGACGTTTATTATTTATTTATTACGAAAAACAGAATATATATATTTTTTTAACATTATTAGGGTGTTTTGAATTTTCACAGCCATTTTGAGTTCTAGGATTATTCCAAAATGACTACATTTAATGAGCTTCAAAGTAAGCCAATGTTTGGTCTTTTATCTTGTTCTTTTCAATTTCCAGCAGCCCAGAGCATAATTACAGGAGATGGCCATACACTTGAAATATGAAGCTCTAAATGTAAAACTTCATTTTATTAGCAACTTAATTTATTATTAACACTATTATTACTAAAAATAATAAGAATACAATTAACTGTTCAAAGTGGTTCCCCCTTCTGATGAACACCTCCAGGGCCGGCGAGAATCGCTAGTATAAGGGCTCAGCCACTCCCTCTCTATACGTGCTCCCAGCCGGTTCTATGCTGTGACGTCACTCGCGCCACACTGCCATACAACCACCACTGCTTTGCATTGGCCGGAAGCATGTATTTAGTACTTAATGACCCCCATGATACCCTTCTACCCCTAGTAGAGTCCTCTTTGATATTATACACTTTCAACAATCGATAAATAAGGCTTTAATTAAATACTAATGCACCTAGACAAGGTAAAATGAGCGAAAACACAACAAATCAGTTACAGATATGTTTACTTTACTAATATCCTGTTTTGTTTACTTCCAAGGAAGCTAAGCAGATTTCCAGTCATCTAATGTTATTTAACTTTTCATGACAATTTTCTAGGTTTTTGTCAAATTTTTGTTTAGCATTTTACATATTACTGTAATTGTGAAAAATATTTCTATAGGCTTGCACTAAACTTTGATTTTGAGAATTGTGTAACTATTTCAACGTTTACATGAAATAATTGTTTTAAATATTCATAAATCATTAACACAAATTCTTTTTGATAGTTAAATGAAAATGTTTCTCGGGTGCAGGTGTATGCAAATTTGTTCTTTCCTTAGTATAGTAAAATAGTAAATTAATATACTTGGGGCTCACAACTTACTTCAAAAGGATTCCAAGGTTAATCTTACAGGTATTAAAATATGAAATTTGTCTACAAATTAGGCACTGTATTTTTAAATAGAAACAAATTTTGCCAGGGTCGGCATGAGTTTAAAAAAATTGTGTTGAATTTCTTAAGGAGTTTTAAGTTAACTTAAAATTGTAATGCAAACTGTTGTACGTTCTTTTAGCTCAATGTAAAAATCTATTTTATATATGATTTCCATAAGTATAGGTTGACCAAACGTCCCGGAAAACCGGGATTGTTCCGTTTTTTTTTCTCATAATATGTGGTGTCCCGAAAAGTGGTTAAAGGAAGCTCAAAAGTCCTGGAATTCAGTTTTAAATAAATTATATAAATATATTTATTTCATTTGATTAAACGAAATGCGACACGATAAAATGAAACATCTGACGAAATTTCAACATTTTGTTTGAGTACTATTGAAATGTTTGATCTCAATAAAAAATAAATGTGTGGCATTTTGTGGAGACAATACGAACACTAACTTTGGTGGTTTAAAAGTTTAAAATCCTGTACAACTACAAAATCGACTGTAGAATTTTATAACTACGTCTCAAAGAACAAAGACATGATCAAGAAGGCTGGAAGTAGTGAAAAATTTCCCTTTCTCCAAGAACAATCAACCCCATCTACAAACACTCAGTAATATTTAAAGCTTATGTTAATTCAATTTTATTAAAAATTCTATGGTTATAATATTTAAAAACTATAATAATTGTTTTAAATAATATTAATTAAACAGATTTAGAAGTAAGTCATTTTACATTTTGTGTTTCTCGTTTTTGTCAATAGGCTATAATCAGGCTAACAAAATGTATTAACAAAACACAATTTTCTATAAAAATACAAATATTTTATATTTTTTTTTAGATTCGGTACATGGGGGGGGGTCCTTTGTACCCGGCTGGTTTGTCCCGGTTTCTCCCGAAATGATTTGGCCACCCTACATAAGTAGTATCTAGTATTAGTAGTTTAACTATTGTCACCTAAAAATAGATTCAGTAGCTTCGTTTGAAATTCCCTTTTTTTACCCAAAACTAACACCATAAATAACAAATGTTAAACAATTTCAATTTAAAATTCAGCACCTATTACAAACAACAGGTGGGGATTCATTAGGAAAAGCCAAGGCCGCACTAGTGGATAAGCGCGACTGATAACCCTAACAGCATTGGCAGAGCAGTCAATGTTCTGGGCAGATCTTGTGGCCACAAAGTTGGCAGTACTTTCTAGTTGACTTGTCTCATGCTCTGCCGCAAAGGAAGCAACGTCCCGCTTTGTTGACTTGTGGTAATAGCTTAAACGGATTTTCTTCAATTCCCAGAAGCTTCATGGCTCGGTTTCTCAAATCCACTTGAAGAAAGGGAGACTATAAGCTTCCTTATTAGCGAATTTCCATAGGAAAAATGAGCTATTGCAGTAGCCCTTATAGTAAGACCGAAGGTCGGGAGTAGCAAATGAGCACCGATCATGGTCCCCAGAACATGTTTTGGGGTGTCATTAAAAATCATATATGTATGTGTGCGCACTCTAACGGACGCATTTTAAGTCTGATTTGGTTCAAATTTGGTACATATGTTGGTTGTCTAAGTCACTCGGACGAGTTCGTTAGCCAAAAAAATCCACCAACCGGAAGCACTTTTTTTGACTGGAAGTAAGTATGTTTTGAGATTTTTCCTACGAGAATGAATTTGCTTTTGCGTTTTTTCTACAAATATAAATGTAGGATGTTATTCTGCACATTTTTTTTTTAACGCGACCTTATAGCTTGCTTGGTACCCCCAAAATCGATCAAAACGAAAATACCATAGAAGTACCCGGTTCTAAGCCATGTGGTGGATTCCACCGTGGGATTGGCGTGCGAAGCACGCAATGCTTTGTGTATTGAAGATACTCCCAATATGCGGAATGGCATGCGAACCATTTTGCAGCTATTCAGCACCGTCGTGAATAGACATTTTCCCCAAATTGTTGGTTGAAACCCTAAAACATAGGCCTATAAACCTTATTTTGGAAATTTGCTCAACTCACATCAACGGTTCAGCTGCGTGGTCGAATTATTTGTGGATGAATAATTAGTTCCTATGAGAGATACTCCAGGAGTTTTTGTCTTGGCGAAGGAGAATCCTCAATGTTGTTGAATCTGTGAATGAAAGATCCATCTATCACCCTCTGCAAAGTCCTTCTAAACAGAACCAATAGTATGTTGGATTGTAAATTTAAATTAAAAACAGTATGTGTTTGGTGAAACTCCAATATACCATACAAAAATCCACCGAATTTCACAAATAAAACTTTGATTTAATTAGCTATTAGCTACATAAAAAAAAATTTGGAAAACGGTTGACCCTAAAGGGTTTCCCTGTAACTTCCCGCTAAGTTTAATTACAAAAGTATGATGAAAGTTTGATAAACACTATTTTTGGAAATTTTGAACTGCCATAACTTTTGAATGAATCAACCGATTTTTATGCGATTTGCGGCAATCGATGCAGTTTTTTAAGTCCATTGAAAGAATCAAAAACAAAAATTTTTCAGGTGAAAAGTTTCGGAGAAATTGAGGAAAAACACTTTTTTTTTATTTTCTTTCGTTCACGATATCTCGCGAATGAATTAACCGATTTTGACCGGACTGGTAGCGATCGACGTCGCTTTTCAAGGTTAAAAGCTGATTAGATTTTGCAATTGATCGGTAAAGCCGTTTAAAAGTTATTCCAAAAAACCTGATTTGAAAATTTTTTATTTCTTAGTTTTTTCGAAATTTCTCAGAACCTACCGGTCCGAATTAGTTAAAATTTTCAGGAAATCTAAGTTTGATGGAACTCTTTAGAACGCCGTTTGGTAGGATCCAATCGGTTAAGCCGTTCAAAAGTTATAAGCGGGTCACATACTTACACACACACACACACGCACACACACACACATACACACAGGGTGACACCCTCTCGGGAGTGGTCAGGGAAGATTCCTAGGACCTCAAAACGTCGAGATCTGATGAATACTCGATTTTCGAAAAACGGGGTGAAACCAATAACTTCCCGATTTTAGAAAATTTTCAATTTTCTTTTAGCGGGAAGTTAAAAATGTTTCTCTTTTAGGCATCTTCTGGCTACAAATTGAAATAAAGCAAAGCCTAAACTAACAAACAGCAAAGAAGTGGGAGTAACAATAGGGTTGATTTGGATGGGCATGGGCAATATTGGAATATGACCTTGTAAAAAAGAATGTACTAAGGGTGGTTGACAATAGGTTTTAAAAAGGGGAAGGGATTGAGGCAAATTTGTTCATTTAGGTTACAATTATTATTTTTTAAACTGATCTGTTGATTTCTAAACATTATAAATTATTAAGTCTCCTACTTTTTGTTCTATACATAATAAATCAACATTTAATTTTGGGTTAAAATTATGTCTAGTTTGCAATAATTTTAAAATATTGGCACTCCGGGGTGTGCACGAAACAATACAGCTGGGCATAGGTGTAGCCCGCGCGTATATAAGAAAAGTTGTCTTATATTTTCGTACAGTACTATGTCTGTACTGTGTTGTAAAGTCGGCGATTCAACTCTTCTAAATTAGAAACTTCAGTTTGATAAACCCCTTAATTTATTCCTGTCCTGTCTGTATAAGTTGTATTATAATATAAGAGTTGTATCGGTGGAGATCAAAATATTTTATGACTCAAACTTTTAAAATGTTAGTGTTCTAATCTAATAATGTTATTTTTCACTTAAAACCTTTTGTAAAGAATTTAAAAACAATAAAAATGACAGCGACGACGAAATTTTATGAATTTTGGCACTAAAGAATCTTTATGATCTTTTAAAACAATTGTTAAAATATACACTCAATTTCATTGCCAATGCTATTGCTAAAAAAAAATAAAATGTATTAAATAATTGTCTCTGTCTCATAGGTTAGCTAGCACTTGAATGTGATAGCAGTGAGTCGTGTTGCGACAGATTATGTTATCGCAACACTGAACAGTGAACGCTAAGCTCTAAGCAGATTATTATGAATCATGTCATGCAATGAACGTCCATAATCAAAGCCATTATTCATTGTATTTGTCGATTGGTGTTGACTGTTGATAAACAGTACGAATACATTGCAGTGTTCAATACAGCTTGATCTGCATTTAAAGAATTTAAATAGTTCTGTTCTTATCAGAATGTAAGTTACCATGTAATTTGTATTCGTGCCATTTCGTGCCTGTGTTCTCAGTATTTGACTAGTGTTCACAGTATTCAGTTATCCAGCTTCAGCTTCAGCTCGGCACCAAGTGAATAGAAGAACGAAGAAACAATCTCTAATCATTACAAGGAAACCTCCATTATGGTTAATTTTGTAAATAAATTGTTCTTTCTTGTAATTACAATAACCATTGTAAAGGTGACTGCAGGTAAGACCTTATGTATTATTATTTGTTTGTCAGTTAGGTTAGTTTTCTTCATAGATTCATGGAGGAATATAATATTGTTTTATTAACTTGACCTAATATTACGGTAGGCTCATGCTAGTTACTTATTTAGTTCACGTAAAAGTTATAAATAGTAGCCAATATAACAATTTGTTGTTTTTTTAAAAAAGGTAATTTCATTGCCTAGCCTAAGCCTAGCAAAAGTATTTGAAATTTTGTCTGGGGTTTAAGCTTGCTTCCAAGCTTTAGTTGTGGTTTTAAAATGACACAAGTTTACAATATACCACCATGTTGATATTATCGCATGTGACAGAACTTTTTTTAGAAAGTTAACCTATAAATAATATGTTTATGATCAGGAAACATAGTCCTAATGACTAGCAACCATAAATTGCTTGAGGTTCAGGTTTTGTTGAAATAAATTCTCTTAACGTTACCGTATTTAGTTTAATAGTATTTAGAAAACTTATCAAAACTATCGGCAAAATTGTAGGCTACCACTAGGCCTTAGGCTACTTCTTAAATCTATCATGGCTGGGTTGCAGCAAAAAAAAATCTGAACCTAACCTAACTTTCAGTTTGTAAAACTGTATAAATGGGTAGCACTTCTTACTTTTCTAAAAAATACAGAACTGGGAAACACTTAAGCGGAGTTTGATTATGACACACCTTCAAGAAATTTTTAAGCACGTTGCAGTTTTGTTTGGTAGGAGGTTAATGTAAGTACCGGTAGGCTTAAAAGTGCTAAGTAATAGATTGTGGTATTTGTGCTGATGAGGGTCTAGGCCTCTATCTATAACAATAGGTACTAACAAAATTTCCTATTTTCTTGAAAATATAACAAAAATAAACACTCCACTGATTGTTGAAAATCAAGTAAGAACTATTTAAAACAAATTTAAAATAAATAAGCAGACAGGCTAAACGGGATAATTTTACAACACGCCTCCCTGGCATATTGTAACTTATTGAATGTTGAAAGTGTGAATTCAAACTTGGTTCTGGGAAGATTAGGATTTGTCATTTTTCTTTCTTATGACTAGTTTTTTTAAACTGTAAATAAACAAATTCTATGGTTAGGTTGATGATATTTTATTTATTTTTTGTAATTCATACATTTATTAAATACTTAATTTTTTTTATATTTTGTTAATGATGGCATCTATTAGCCTCTTTGGTGCCAATGAACAGTGTAGTTTCTTTAGTTTAGTCCAAACCTAACCAAACTAGCTGAATATTAACCTGCATTTTATGTTTTTTCTTTCCCTCATAATTTCTATAATATTTCTCATCAACTGTTATTGTTTGCATTATTAGACTCAGCGAAGTGTCTAGTTTCCGAACATGAAAAACAAGATTTCACTTCCTTGGTCACCCTCATCAGCACTAATACTAGATTTTTATATATTGCTGTTAGGGTAGGCCTACATATAATTTATGGGAGCGAAGGGAAATTTATTTAGGGAACCTATAAACTTGTAGCTTTAACTTAAGGCAATACGGTATGCTAATATAGATTTACTGTCAAACAAGATAGTGGAAAGAAATAGGCAATTGAACATAACAAATTGATTCTAGAGTGTTTGCACATAGGGTGTATGATTCTAAGTTGGCACCCCTGCCGTAATATGGTGTGGAAGCGTATTGTACGTTTTACCGAACTTACATAAATTACAGTATACACCATCCTATCAATAGCATAGCAGCTGACTATCATTTGTTTAAAGGGTAGTAAGTAGTGGCACCGTTCTGTGCACTTTGTCAATGTTTGGTAACAAAATGAGGCTTAAGGAACATTATTACAGTTGAACTTGGTTTTAACGGCCTCGGATAATGCGTCAACTCGGACATAGCATCTTTTTTTGTTTAGGTCCGGCTAAATCGTTATACCTTTTACATTATCATAAACCCCTGTTTAACGTTAATAAATATTTTAACCACTCGGTTGTAACGTCATAAATCTAAAAAATATCTATGCCAAACTTTGAATTCAGTTTTCTCAGAACTCGAAAAATGTTAGAATTCCCCCTTTCCTTTGATGCAGGCCGAATATTTTCTCCCTTTTGAAACCGCGAAATAAACAAACTACGTATTTTTTTTTCACACGTAAAATATAACTTTGACGGGTCCCATCAAAGACGTTAGAGGGGGGGGGGGGTTTCCTCTAAGCAACACTGCTAACTCTCCCACCCCTCCTAAGGAACAATTCCCACGCTATGCAGTGTCAGTTGTGTGGTGTGCTGTGTGTAACTAAACCCATGACCTTGCTGGGAAAGAGTTCGGACAATTCAAAAGTGCAGCGAGACATTTACGTAGTTGTTGTGATCCGACAGTTGTGTCCCCCCCTCCAGTAATGTTGACACTTTAAAATTGTTGCGTGTTTTTTAATACAGTAAGTTAATGTTTTAATACGCTTACTGTAATTTTAGTGTTTTTTAATACAGTTTGTTAATACACATTACATGTATTTACTCATTAAAACTTTACACATTAACCAATGCTACCTAATTTGTAATCGTAGGTGTCTTCATCTCCAATTAGCTCGAATTATCGGGACCCTACTGTACATTAAAAGAAAAGTATATACTGTTTTTAATTTGAATAAACATCATGAATAATGTTGCCAATAATAGTAATACTGTATAGCTGTTTGTCCTTTCACTCAAGGTAACAAAAATACAATTTCCTGTTGGTACATCTTTATAACGTCACTCGGATGTAGCAACAACATTTGTTCGGTCTCTTCGTTGACGCTATAACCAAGTTCAACTGTATTATGTTTAAATGTATTATAAACTTTACACTACTATAGTGAAAACAATGATGTAGATAGCGATAAAGACAATGATAAGGTTTATTAACTGTCCCGTTTTTGCTCTTTAGAAAGATTTATATTTATTTGAAGAACTATTGTTATTATTTATTTACGCATTACTTTTTGTAACCGTCCATTCTCTTCTGAACGTTAAACTGTCATTCTGAACGTTAAATAGTCTAGGCTGAAGGAAAGGTGACAATTATGGAATAAACCTTACCAACCCACAATGGAAGTATATTTGCATCAAATAAAATAGGCTACCATACTCAACCGTATGCAATGGAAACTAAATAGGTCTAATATTAAAACCGCCTCTTAAATCCATTTAAAAAAACATGTTATGTACAAATTGTAATTAAAGCTTAATTTTTAAAGTTTATTTTGTATTCTCATAATTTAGATATGTTTTAATTTCATAAATGAACCATGTTTATTAAATTCAAACAAAATCCCAAAAATGTCGCCATTAGGCATTACTATTTCTCAATTCTTAGTCCCCATCTCGCGGCAAAATGTTTCCCTCCAACACTGTTCTGTCAATTCGGTAGCTTATTGTATTTGTTTTTTTAGGAAGAAAAACTTAATCACTGTTTTTATGCATATTTAACACGAATCAATTTACTTCAATATTCAATTGGAAGCCTCTTAAGTGATGTAATGAATGTTTATATACACACTGTAGTCATGCACGTTTTATGAATAGAGTCCAAATTTATGGCAGGGTAAACGTACTTGCTTGAAAATCTGTAATAATTATTATTAAATTGAATTTTTAAGTTGTATTTAGTAAACTACATCTCTAATAAAAAGCATTCACAATTAAAATGGTTAAATTATTATTCCTTCTGGTTTCCAAGTACAGTAGAGTGGCGATTATTCGAAAGCCGGCCATCCGAAACGTCGGTTAACCAAAAGATTCAAAATTCACGCTACCCCGACATTACAGGAAGGCGCACGTCAGTCCGGTCCGTTTTACTGTTGCACGTCCACCTGTACTCCTAACGTCATTTGTGTCACTGACATCAGTGTTGTTTTTACTTGTTTGTTGTGCTGTGTGACTTCAGGGTAGCTCAATTGCTAGAGCATTACGACGGAATCGTTAAGTTCCCGGGTTCAAATCCCGGTCTTGGTCCATGTTTTTTCACTTGTAATTTAATTAAATATTCCTTGCTGAGGAAGTGTGTAAGCGGAAAATTTCAAATAACGATAATAAAATCTGTTAACATACGGTACCTTATGTAGGTATGTCCGTCAACAGTCCTTCTTTGTTACATCCTTGTTAATTGTAATGGTTATTGTAATTGGGTTGGCTGTATTTCCCTCTTCGGCTTCTCACTTTAGTAGTAAATAGATATAAATAAATTGTTTCTGCTTATTAGTGTTTTGTTGTTTTTGTTGCATCATACAGGTTGTTGTTTTATATACTCGGGGTTTTTATTGTTTCACTTTTTGTTCCTATTGAATGTAATTGCAACTTACTATATCCAAACTACAGTACCTATTGTAAAATGTTGTATATATTTGATAGAAGATTTAGTATGTTTAGTTTAAGATTTAATATACTGTTAGTCTTGTATAGAAGCGATAATAAAATTTACTTACTATTTGAAGGGACTATCGATTTCGGAGATCATGCCTCCATTTTCAAGTCAAGTACAAACATATACAGTTATTCACATAGTCACATTTATATATAGGCCTACTCTATATTTAATTGTACTTGCTCTTATATTTTTTGTATAAATAATTTGTAATTATTTTGTTTTTAGATGGAAGAAAGGGTTGGATAGTCCTAACTTCACTACAAAAATAAATGCAACAATTTATTCATTCTCTTTATTTTGTTAAAAGAAAATAATTGTTAGTAAAAAAGGGAGATTGAAACATACTTGGTCCCTTTTTTAAAAAATAAAAGTTAATTTAAAAATTAAATATTAATGGATTACGCAAATAGTATAATAATATATGTGCACCTCTTTGCGTATCTGTGTGAAAATGTGTCTTTAATATGCACCAGCCTTGCGTTCACTTTTTTTTGTAATGTATTATTAGTTTGTATTTTTCTTCTTTTTTTTATGAGTTAAGTCAGACCAAACTCTTAATTTTGATTAGTTAAAACAGGGGTTCTCATCATTTCAGGCTCTGTGCTCCCCTTTGAACCCTGATGTGAGGTCAAGCCTCCCCCCCCATACCACCACCATAAGTGGTTAATACAAGTAGTGCAATTGGAATTTTAAACTAAAGCTGGTTAGGATAGCTGAAGCTGGTTATTAAATGAAAATGTGCATAATTTCAAACACAAAATTTAATATTACTACACATAACATTATTTTGAACATCTCTATATATAAAAGCGAAATACCACTGACTCACTGACTCACTCATCACGATTTCTCAAAAACTACCGAACGGATTGAAATGAAATTTGGTATGTAGCTTCCTCTAGGGCCATAGCTGCTCACTAAGAAAGAGTTTGAAAAAATTCTAAATTTTAGGGTGGGGTTTGGGGGGATCAAAGTTGTTAAATCATGATTTCTTCAAAACTACGGAACGGATTGGCATGAAATTTGGTATGTAGCTTCCTCTAGGGCCATAGGTGCTTACTAAGAAAGGGTTTGGAGAAATTAGAAATTTTAGGGAGGTTTGGGGGGATCAAAGTTGTTAAATCACGATTTCTTCAAAACTACTGAACGGATTGGAATGAAATTTGGTATGTAGCTTCCTCTAGGGCCATAAGTGTTCACTAAAAAAGAGTTTTAAAAAATTGGAAATTTTAGGGGGATTTGGGGGGTAAAAATTATTAAATCACGATTTCTCCAAAATTACCGAACAGATTGGAATGAAATTTGGTATGTAACTTCCTCTAGGGCCATAGGCATTCGCCAGGATAGGGTTTTAAAAAATTCGAAATTTTAGGGGGGATTAAAGTTATTAAATCACGATTTCTTCAAAACTACCGAACGGATTGAAATGAAATTTGGTATGTATCTTCCTCTAGGGCCATAGGTGCTCAATAAGAAAGGGTTTGAAAAAATTCGAAATTTTAGGAGGGGTTTGGGTTGATCAAAGTTACTAAAATCATAATTTCAGATCTTTTATTATTATGAAAATAGTGCTTTTATTATTTAAGATCTATATATATAAAAGCCCAATACCACTCACTGACTGAACACTTATAAATAATACAATTACGTTAAAAAAACTGAAAATACCAACCACCACAGGCAACGCCGTACGGGTCAGCTAGTATATAAATATTAGTATGCATGCAATGCACAATGATGTAAAATATGTTGTTGGATCCTCTGTTGTGTTGTCTGTTTTATAATTTAACTTGCACTTTTTAAACCTAGAATTATTTTTTACTGCTAAATTTTGGGATTTCGGAGGGGGATTGACCCCCTAACCCCCTCCCCCCTGGCTACGGCCTTGCTACAAATGCAAACACTAAGAACATAATACTAGAATAAAGGTGGGCACCTGCTTACATTAGCCGGTAGGCCTACTAACAGGCCAAATTCGTATATGAACTCGGTCGCTGTCTGCTACTATTGGCACGCCGCTTTGGATTTACTTTCTTTAGTTAAAAAATTAGATAAAAATAGGAAAATAGTTTTCATTTATTTTGTCTTTATTTATAGCACAATTTATGAATTTAAAATCACCTCAACATAAATTATGCAAAATTTGTAGATGTTATGGAAATAGCGATAATTCACTTTTATATTTTTAAATAGAAATATTAGGACGAGCCCAATCGCAGTTTAGTAATTGTTTCGATTATAATGTTTTTATAAAAGCAGAATTAAAACTTTTATAAAAATACATTGTTATTAACTTTATTTTTCTCACAAATTTAATACCTTATTCGACTTAAAATTCGGACTTAAAAATACGACAAACCTAAATTTGAGAAATTTGAAACTATGGTAAACCGGACAATATCTTCAGAAGAAAGGGGAGCACTGACCGATCTCACAAAATCATCAGACAGCACGTCCGTGTCTCGGCCGAGTTTAAACAGTTCCCTTTAACGACCAGCTTTAGAATAATTCCTGTCCCCGGCTCGTGTGTATAAATCGACCTTAACTGTGATGAAATTCA
>JAGFPH010000043.1:501232-525390 GCA_018207615.1 Philaenus spumarius
TGCTTTCAGTAATTGTGTTAACTTGTATTTGGTCGCACTTATTTTGTGAAATATCGGAATTAAATCACAATTTTCACCTTCAACATAAATTTATAAATGCCATCTTATAGTTTCAAATGTAGGATAGTCCAGGATGTTTAAGCCCAGAATTTGCAGGTTTTTCATAATATACTCTACTGACACCTATCTTTGCCCCATATAAATATTATTTACCCTCCAACTGTTCATTAAAAAGTTTTGTAATGTTCAGCGGTTTTTGCTAGTTTATTAATGTAGTTTTAAATAGTACAAAATCCGTACTTGACAGAAAATATGAGTTTTAAATCATTTGTTTTATTGTTCTGCATATTGTCATATCATTTATTTTTACCTTAATGTCTGCTTTTTGCAAATATTTATGTTTCAGAAAACAAAAACTATTACTAACCAATAGGTCCAAAGAAAATCTGAAGTTTGTATACAACTTTAGAGATATTAATTTTGTTTGATATCGTATACTGAATTGAAAAATGTAGAACATGTTTATGTTTTTATAATATTTTAGTTCTTGGAACTGAAAACAGACACAACTCAGCTCACATAAGGAGTTGTTATCAAACGCCGGCATTGCACGGCCGTCTAAATATCAAGCATATAGTGGGCAGTCTGTTTTGTATATCTATATGAATGGAAGCAATATAAAGTTTAAAACTTCAGCTATTTTATGTTTTAAGTTTCGAAGAGATTGGATATATTTTCACCCATTGAAATCCAATTTGGTGAAAATGTTTCAGATAGGCAATCTTGTAACGAAATTATCAATAAGGCTAAAAATAGCCCACTATATTTTCTGTAATTAAGTTTATGTAAGGCTATATATTGATAATTATTATTATATTGATAATTTTAATACTGCAGGTTCTAATTATATGTTAGTAACACAAGACAAAAAAAAACCTTGTCACTCGTTATACTAGATTGAGTAAATCTCATATTAATTTTATGCATCAGCAAAATAAATTATTCAATATACTAGTTCTCTCAAGGGTATTGCATTTTACTCATTAAATGCATTGTGATTTATCAAATGTTGTAGACTAATTATGTATCTGAAAATAACAAAAAATTAAATTTTAGTATATACTATATTTGTTATCTTGTAATGTACACATGTACAATATTTTGACTTTTGCCCATTACATTATAAAATGCAATACAGCACTTTATCTTGAATCGGCAGTAAGTGAAATTATTTGATAATTGACTTTTTTGGATTGTTAAATTATAATAATTTTCTTTTTTTTCAGTTGAAATGTCGGTATTTTGGATACTAGGGCCATTTGGTTTTTTATTCGCTATCATTTTAGTCGGTAAGTACGGAATAAGCAAGAAGTGGATGCAACGGCTCAACACGATGCGATTAAGACGTTACAATAACGTACTAGTCACGAGTCTGGGAGAAGAAGATGATCCTCCCATCGCATGATTCCTTTGTTACAATTTATTTACTGTAATCGTTAAGTTACCATCAGAGTTTAAAAGTAACCGGTTCTTAACCGGTTCGAGTTATTTTTATATGCTTGCAGTTAGTTTTCTCTTTATCCTCATGCCACACAAAATATGTTATAATAATGATATCATTTGGTTGTGATTTACATTCGTTAGCCTATGAGTTATGTAGGCTTGTTTGTTTGTTTATAATTGTGATGCCTAGTTACTGTATATCGCACAGTTACTGTTACAGTAATATTTAAATTTGAGCAAATCAGGTAAAGCTTCTCAGGTTTAATTATTTGTTATAATATTCAGTTCTGTTTAAACACAGCATAGCGCAAACAGTTTGTACGACTATCAAAGGATCTGTTTATAGTCATGTGTTAGTAGTTTAGTCGGCAGAGTAGAGACAGCTTGAACTGTGTATGGTAGGCTACTGAACACTTCCACAGGAAAATATGACCGGCTTTAATGTGTTCATAAATGCCATGGAAGTGTCGAGCTGTTCAAAAAATTTATGTAGCCCAAGTACATCTATTTAATCTTTTACAAAAGGTGATCATTTTATATTGTGACCCTCTTTCCTAGATGGTTACTGTTGACGTTTTGTATAATTTAGGTAAATAAGTGTTTTAAAATGTAATATTTTAACGACCCGCTTAAATTGTATCCGGTTCTACCGATTTCTTGGGCATTTTAAAGTTCTAGGTTGTATATTTTTTCTCTAACCTACAATACAACACTAAAAATCCAAGGAACGTTTTTACTTAACCCAATCTTACTGTATAAAATTTTAATGTGATTCGAAATCTAAAGTAAAAGAATTTTGTTTCTGAATTTATCTGTTCTCAGCGTACAAAACAAAACAATGCTTAGAGCTTCTACGGTTTGTAAACTTCCAATCAGTCTTATAGGGATGGATTACAAGAATTACAGCAAGTAAATCGTTTAGTTACGGTTGTTAATGAACTGATTTTAATGTTCAAATATAAAACTCCTGACCGCAAACGTTTTTCCTAATGGCATGCCTGGGCCTTTCAGACTGTTATAACGAGCAATTTAACTTTGCACTAGATCTCAGCCGAATGACTGAAAGCTTTTTGCAGCATTATTATTAATAGTAATTCGATTATATTTGTTATATTTACTGTTCGTGGTGATTCATCTTATGGATCATGTAAAAGTACAAATAAAACCTTTAGCTTATCTCAATATAGTTTCATGAACGCTCTACACATTTTCCTCAGCTTTTTAGAAGCTTCTTCAAAGAAAGTTCAAGCAAATGTCAACGAAATGTGCACATTACCCTCGACTTCTTGATCGCAGGTGGATAAATCCTGGATGTAGGGAAGGTGTTAAATTTGCAATCTGACTTTGTTTAGATTTTCAGTCAGTAACCTTGAAACCCAGCATTTTAAAACCAGAAAGTAACACTCCTATTTCACTCACCTCTGACGCTATATCAGCTATAAACTGCTTGATCTGAGGCGTCAATCATTGTTGATATTTGGTTCAACTTCTTCAACAAACTGTTTATGTGCAACACAAAACTGTATTTCAACGAATATGTAATCTTTGTTTGTTATAACTTATTTAAGCACCAAACAATGGTTCCTTGTTAGGACACCTATTTTTTCATATCTTGTGAAACAGTTGTTCACTTTAATATATGGTTAGGTAAAATTATTTTGTACTTGAACCTAGTGAGTTTTCTAAATCACTTTTTGTCTAAATTGTGCCTTCTGTTTTCATCCTTTTTCTAAATCGTGTTTTTAAGGTTTTTCCCATTTTTAAATCGCTCATTAAATGTTTGCCTGTTTTGTAAAATGCTCTTAGTTTTAGCCTTGTTTTGAAACCTTTCTTTTAAATTTTGTTCAATTTCCTATAATAACAAAAACATTTTTTTAGTTCTATTTCTTTCATTTTTTGTCCAGTTTCTCCTTACAAAGAAGTATTACATTTGATTTTGTTGCAACAAGATCTTCTAGACGGTTTATTCCTATAAAACTTACAAATTAGAACAAATAATCCTAAAACAATTAAATACTTTATAAAACGAATCCACTCTATTTTGTTAAGGTGGTTACAAAATAACCACTTGGTAAAATTTCATAAATAAATTATACTAGCTGACCCATGTGAATTTTCACAAGTTAGGAGTACTTACCAGACTAAATACATTGATTTGATTCAGTTAATTACTGTTATTTATTTAAGTTTGTTTATAAATAACAATTTATAACGGTTTTTAACCCTTTACCTTGATTTAATTTGATTCAATTGTGTGATAGATTACCCTTACTAGCTGACCCGTGTGAATTTTCACAAGTTAGGAGTATTTACCAGACTAAATACATTGATTTGATTCAATTAATTACTTTTATTTATTTAAGTTGGTTTATAAATAACAATTTATAATGGTTTTGAACCCTTTACCTTGATTTAATTTGATTAAATTGCGTGATAGATTTCACTTGCATATAGAATGTGAACAATTTAACTAACAGCTGTCATGTTAGTTAAATAGATTGTTAATAGATGTTAATCATGATTTCATTAGGAATCATATGAAAGTTTTTAATCAAATTTTTCAACTAAAACATTAATTTTAAGCTATTTGTATATTTTTTGTAAATAGGGGAACATAAGCTTTAAAATGATGTTTAAATCATTAATTTTGATTTAGACTTAAGGGAGATATGGCGTTGCCACAAAAAAACACCTTTGAGAAATAATATATATGAAAGTTTTTTTGATAAATTTTTTTTAACAAAACATTAATTTTAAGCTATTTGTCTATTTTTTGTCAATAGCTGGGAGCATAAGCTTTAAAATGATGTTTGAATTATTAATTTTGATGAAGAATTGAGGGAGATATGGCGTCGCCAGAGCCGTTCTTAGCAAAAGCAGGGCTTGGTGCAAAAAGTTTTGTGGGGCCTTTTTGAAAGTAAACGACCCCCCCTCCCCCAACCAACACTCACTTACTATCATCCCTTCTTCTACCATTACCTACACAAATGTCACTACAAAACACATTTGTTTACAGTTTGTCTCAGCAGTAGTTAAGGAAAAAACCAATCATCAAAATTATTATTGTTTTGTTGTTAGAACCAACCTTAGATAAAAATTAAGACCGTTTTAAAGAAACAACCCATTTTTCATGTTTTCAAGTAAAGAAACAAAATTGTAACTATAAAGAAGGTCACAAAACACAAAAACATAATGAGTATATTTTTAATGGTATTCTAGACCTTTGTATCACATAATATAATAATTTTGTTAAACAGTTTAAAATACTTTATGTTCATTTGAAGTATAGATTTTTTGTATCACTGTTTGGAGCTTATTACGTAAACACTGTAATTTGAGTTTAATAACTTGTACCTTGTCTTGTACTTATAGTTTCCCTATACAAACTTTATTTTCCTTGCTTTCATTCCAGCGAAGTCATCAATCACTTCATCAAAACTCACTTTGGCTGTAGTATCAGCTTCTATGGATAGTGTTGCCAAAGACGTTAACCTGTCTTGGCTCATGGATGATCGCGGGGCCTCACGTCTTGTTCACATTCTAGCCCAGGATGCTTCAACCATAAGAACCATCCAAATATTCCATGGTCACAATAAGCACTTAATAAATAACTAAAAACATTTTAGTCCAAAATATCTACCTAAAAATATTATAGCACGAGTAAGGCCCTGCGGCGGCAGCTCCACTCGCTCCACCATAAAGTTTACATGATGCCAATTGAGGAGACAATTGTCAGAGGACAACGTACTGGCATAAAATTATTGGCTACGTGTGCCAACTGCCCTGCCAGTTGTCCTGAAATTCGATTGTCTCCAGGAGCAGACAGAGGACAATCGACTGGGCGCAGTGAGGATCCCCACCACTCTATCAAGACAGTTGTCTAGACAATTGGCGCCGTGTGAATGTTGTAGGGCTGTAGATCTCTCGTTTTGGGCCAGTTTGCCTTTGTCAGTCGAGACTGCTACGTGTGTGGTTTTAATTGTTTATTTGAAAGTTTTCTGTTGTTTACTGGAAAACTATGGCTCCTAAATGGAGTGATGATTTAAATTTAAAATTCGTGGAGTTATATAAGGGGTGCCTATGGGATCAAAGAGATGAATTATATAAGAACAGAAATGCTCGCGAGACAGCACATGCTTATTTAACTCTTCCTCGAGAACTTCGCAAGTCTCAGCGATAAATTCCCGACAAAGATCCTCACACATTACTTTCAATTCATCACGAGACACAACAGACGATGAGCACTCCGCCATTTTTCTTCACCAACTGCCGTGGCAATAGTGTGAACAAGTTCTCATTCAATTGTACTGGCCTCAGACATTCACGCAACCGGCCCAAGACAACTGGCCCCGACAATTGTCTCTTCAATTTTCATCGTGTAAACCCGGCTTAAGGACGGCTCTGGGCGTCGCCACAAAAAAACACCTTTGAGAAATAATATAAATGATAATTGAGCAATATACGTTTCACAGGTAGGCACCTCCAGGCTTCTAATTGTTTAAAACTAACATTACTACAACAAAAGATGGAGTGGGAGTATTGGAATGTGAAATAGATAAATAAGTCATTGGTTAGGAGTGGATAAACAATTGATTTTAAGAAGAGAGAGGAGTTAAGCCAAATTTGTTAATTTAAGTTCGAAATATGCTTTCTTAAAACTCATCTATTGATTACTAAATATTCTAGATTATTTAGTTTATACATTTTTGTTTCATATGTAATAACTTTAACATTTAATTTTTGTTTTCAATTATGTCCAGTTTCCATTAAGCGATTAGCAAAATTTGAATCAGATTTTCCATACATGTTTAGGCTGTTTACATGTTCCTTAATTCTAGTTGGAAACAAGAACGTTTGGTATGCAACAATTGAATAATGGTAACAATCGGTATTCTTTATCATAAACGTTTATAATCAAACAATTATATATTGGCATCTGAAATTTTACCATTTGGCTATTTTGTATTCTATTACGGAGTTTCACCAAGTACGGTACCAACTGTTTTTACTTTCATGTTAACGTTTAAACTACCAAATTAAATTATACGTACCAACAGTTTTGTTAAAGTTTGGGCTACCGAACTAAATTACGAATACCAACAACTTTGGTTAGTCTTGTGTTATTCCTTATATTATACTTACCAAAAATTTGGTTTTCCTTGAGTTCTAGTCGTTTGAAGTTAAGGAGTTCTAGGCATTGGCCGTTATATGGTTAAAAAAATGTTTTAAGTGTTCTTAAATATAAACAAATTTAACTTAAGTTATAACTTTTAGTTTCCATTTTAAGATTGGGAAGGAAAAACATATCCTTGGGTGTGAATTTGTGTGGTTATAAGTGTGGACAAAGGGCTTTATTATTACTGTAAAAGCGCATATATTAAAAATCTTAGTTCCTGAATATTTAGCTTGTGATATAAATGTATTAAAGTGAAGTTTGTGTTATTTAACGGTGTGCTTTAGCAACAACACTTATTTGTATCATTTTTATAGGTTAAGATCATTTTCACTGTTGTACCCTGTATGTTTTCTGCAAAGTTTGGAGATGTAAATCTTGAGTTCGGAGGTCAGCTTTTCCGATGTATTCGCAGTATATTTGACTCGATTCGATTAGAAATGTATTTGTACTGACCAGTTTAAAAAATAATAACATCAGTTTTTTTTTTTAACTTTCCATTTTCAAATTAATTTTTTTATTATTAAAGTCTGCCGTTTAGTGAAATTGAAAATATTCCGAAGATATTTTACCTTTCATTTGGTCGGAAGTTATTTTTCAAATTGTTTTGTACCTTTTGCTTGCTGGTCAAAAATACCTAAGTTTAGCTCAGTATTTATACCAAGCCATCGCTTGCCTTCACACAACTGCCTGGCTAACTTTGTTCCAAGTTGTATCTCGTTGAGTTTGCACTATCCCGAGCCAACGCGTCAGCGAACTGGCCTTTGCTGAATCCGAACAGATATTGTTTATCGTTATATTGCAACACTTCTCAGTTTGTTTTATTAATATAGGCCTAGTAGATTCCAAACCCTGATTACATAATTGAATTATAAAATAACCCTATACTCTATTTATCTTAATGATAACTGGTGAATTCGGGAAAGGCAGATCTCGATACTCAAGAACTTATAGAATTAGCTCTTTGTAAAGATGATCTCAAGATTTATCATTAAAATTTCTATAGCACACCATTTATTTATTTAGTTTCACTTTTAGATTATCATTTAAAAACATAAAGAAAACTTTCTTGGTAAAAATACCAAATTGCATTCCACACTAAGTTTAGTGTCCTAAGATTTAACCTGATCATTAGAGTTAACTTTATATGGTGCTGTTGAAATGAATATTTCCATGTAAATATTTGTATAGACCTTAAGTGATTGTATTTGTAATTTTGTCGGTTTGAAATATTCCAAATCTTTAAAATTTTTCAATGAAATTGGGATTATTTGCTCATGTAGTCGTACTGTTTAGTTTATACGAGGTCATAGAGAAAAGGTAGTTTTTGCAGCAGAATCCATTCTGAAAAATAGTTACTGAAAACAGGATTAGCCGGTTAATTTTGAAAAAATGTGCCTTTAAAACATTATGGAAATTGTTCTGTTCATAATAGTTTTTATTTGGTATTACAGCAAATGTTTAAACAATGGTTTTTATAAATGACTATTAGATCGTGTCCCGTATAAAAATGGTCTATAATTATTTACCACTTACTATTGTCGTTTTAGAGTAGGGTACTTAGTCTTGTGATTCACTTGTAACTTTATGTTACACGTTTCATAACGTATCTACTCATAAATCTTATATTACGCCTATAATCTGTAACTCGGATTCTAATATTCAGAAATGATTTTAAAAATCGATTAATATTTTTTTTATATTATAGTCCTATTTTCAGCTTCCATTTTTAAGTACAAATGGTTTTGTGCAATGTTTTAATTTTAAGAATGCAATAACGAAAAATGTGAGGTTCGGTTGTTTAGTGAATAGTTTGTTTATAAAAGGGTTGTAATGACAAGAATTCACTGTTTAATGTTTGAAATTTGGTTTGTGATTCAAAATTCAATTTAATTTCCTTGTCTAGTTGTGTTTTTAGTTTTGTATATTTGTATAGTAATGAAAAAAAGTGTAATTATTAATGTTTTTGTCTTACAACTGACTGACGTAGTTAGATAATTTCCTGAAAGTCTGTAGTAGGTAGACCTGTTGATTACGAATGTCTGTTTCACCACACTGCTATACAGTATTATTACAGTTATCCTTTTGTTAATACGGTGAAAATTTTTCCTGTTTTGATCATTTTTTGACATCGAAATCGTACACATAAACAAACTTGTTTAAACCATTTTGTGGTGCATACAATTGCAATAGGAAATGCTCATGTGGCACTTAGTAAACATTTAATTTAATATACTATTTGGACACTCCAGACATTACTATCGCTGAATTAGTGTTTGTAGAGTCCTACAATCTATAGGAACTTAATTTTTTTCTCTGAAAACACTTATTTTTTAGATTATCTGTCTGTGCCTTAATCCTTTTTTTTTTACATTTTTAGGTAAAATTTGTTTAAGAGAAAACATAAATAGGCCTACTAAGAAAAATGTTTAACGTTTTCTGAGTTTATATATTGTTTGCAGTTTTTTTTACCGTATGTTTCTTTTTGTATCTTTTATTTTATTTTTCTCACTCCCAGACATGTTTATAGGTGAAAATAGTTACCATTTAATCGGGCACATCGTGTAACCTACATCTTTTAAAGGGCCGACAGTTGAGAAAATACAAATATGAAAATGACCAAAGAGTGAAAATAAAGTATTAAATGTATTGAATTTAAGGTCCATCTTATATCCTTGTAATTTATACTGAGAAATTTTTGTGTGTGTAATTATTAAACATTTGAAAATTCATTAAGCTCAAATGTTCCGTACGGTGTGATGGGGTGTGTGTGTGAAACTGTAGTCAGTCATTACCAAACAGACCTGCTATAAACTTTAAGTGGCTATCTGACAAATAATAATGTAAGAGAAAGATTTTTATATTTTGTGCACTTAATTTGAATTTTCCACTTCACTTGAAACAGGTAAAATCTATCTTTGTATTGTAAATTTACTAATTTTTACGAAATAAATCATTGTAAAGGTAAAATATTGGTTGTTTTTCTATTCTTGTGCCTTATCAATTACAAGGTTATCAAATAGTTGTGTCTTATCAAATAATGTCTTCAGTCGTACCGACTTTGGATCTAGTGACAATTTTAGTTGTTAGATTATGTTCCTTGCCTTAGCCATCAGCGCTACAACCCTCGGTAGGTTTTGGCCTCCTTCAGGATGTCTATTACCGGCAATAAGGGTCCTGCTACCATCTCTTCTGAGGTTAATGAACCTAACCATTTCTTAATTAGTTAACCGTCTTGTTTGCCTTGTAACTACGGCTGTTTAACTATTCAGTAATTTTCAAATTAACTTACATGCGCTATTGTCTCTATAAGTACTTACACGGTCCATTGTCTTGAAATATACATCCGGTTTCTTTTTTATAAGAGGAGGTTGCCTTGTAGCTGAGGTCTTATTACCCGACTCCAAAGCTCAAGCTCCTCTGTTAGAATCCGGGTGAAGACCACGGATGTTAGTCTAGGGTTTTCAGGCGATAAGAATTTCTCGATGCTTTTCGTCATAAACCAGAAAAACAAAATTATAAAAAGAGCTAAGTTCAAAAACTCATTCCCCTCCTCTCTATTTCCAAAAGTACTGCAGCCAAAATTTTGGTAAAACCGTTGGTGCTAGAAGTACTTAAACACTTACAGGAAAACTGTAGAGGATCAAACATTTGTCTTTCGTTCATTCTGTGTAAGGTATAAGGGCCTATGTCTTTAGAAATTGTCACATATAAAACTATTACATTTGTGTCCAAACCGAACCGTAGTTCTTTTTTCAATGCCCACTTTCCCAGTTATTATGATCAATTTGCCTAATATTTCTGAATTATCTAACATATTATTTGTTTTGTTTTTAGTTCGCCCAGAAATTTATAAATTTCTTATTTAAAACACACACTTTGATTCGTGAATTATTAATTTCAGTCAGTAATTCTTTAATTAAAGTGTATTGTGTTATTTACTGTAAACTTAAAGGTTGTTTACCACACCCTTAGTTTTGCAACTGGCTTGAGAGCCATCCATACCAACATTAGCACGCCGTGAAAGCGACAGTGCTATAACACAGTTGGTGAATCATTATTTGTTACTTACTGTAAACTTAAAGGTTGTTTATCACACCCTTAGTTTTGCAATTGGCTTGAGAGACATCCATACCAACATTAGCACGCCGTGAAAGCGACAGTGCTATTACACAGTTGGTGAATCATTATTTGTTATTTACTGTAAACTTAAAGGTTGTTTATCACACCCTTAGTTTTGCAACTGGCTTGAGAACCATCCATACCAATTTAGCATTAGCGCGCCGTGTAAGCAACAATGGCGGCCGTTTGAAAATTGAAAAACTAAATTACTCAAAAACCGTACATTTTAAACAAAAAATGTCAAGATATATATTTCTTAATAGCCCTTTTGACTCCCATCGGATGGTGTAACTGTCAAACATAGAACTCTGAAGTCTAAATACATCTGGAACGCTCGGGCTGTGTTCAAGAAAACGGTCTTTATCCCCACTCCATTATGGTCACCACGACCGCTTAGTGGATTTCAGCACTGTGCGCCCTGTCGTTTACACGCTTTTTCGCCTCACCAGATTCATGTAATTAGAATAAAATTTATATATTATTTATCTGCATGAACTACGGAATCTATCGGTACAAACTTCTTGAAGTTTGGTAATTTATTTGATTTGTAGTAATGAAAAATATTTAGTGTTTTAAAAGTGTGACACGAAAAAGTCACTAAGCGTAAACTTGTTAAGTTTTGGGTTAAAAAGAAACTTCCAGCGGAAAAGTTGTAGATAATTAGTTGATCCACAATTTTTATGCCAAACATTTTTTTGTTCTGTAAAGATGGTAACAACGTTTCCCGCGCTCAACCAATTCGCGTCGCACTACTCGGTTCAGTCTTCACACAACTTCAGTGAACTGACGCGACGCTTTGTTATATAACACGAATTTGATTGTATTAATAAGCTGAAGTGTAACTTATTATGATTTTACAGGCAGGAAGTGGTCTGTGGTAGCTACTCTTGCTTTTATTTTGGAAATAGATATTTCTTTCATTGCTGCTGGTTTTAATATTTAATTAATAAACTGAATTACAAGTGGAAACAACATAATATAGCATGAAAAATGACACAGGGAAGAGGTTAATATTCAAAATGAGTTTAAAACCTAATTTTAAATGATATTTTATTATAACATAAGATTAAACAGTTGTTCATAGGCATCTAACGTGTTATTAAACAAAATAATTAACGTATTTAATTTCTGCCTTAGGCCCATTTATGCTTTATTTTGATCCATGGATTGAGTCCGGGCTAAATCATGGCATCGTATTTTGAAAAAAAAATAGCAAATCGTTTTTAATAGTAGTAACTCATGTCGATCATCACATCATGGGAGGTGATCGGATGTAAACAAAAAATTTTGCCACCAAAGTAATTTATAGCACTGTTTACAAAATGAGGAATATCGCAAACTTTACGCAACGACGGCGGTGGTGATATCGAAAGCGCGTGTTTAACCTTTAAATGTGAGAAAACCAAAGACCGTATAAAAAATGGTTTTAAATGAAAGTTATTAATCAATTAATTTCCAACATTTTTCTCGCTTGAAGTTTGTTTCTACACCAAAAATAAAGAAAGTTTAGGGCCTACGCTTAGTAACTTTTCATGTTCCGATTTTTTTTCTGATTTTGTATTTTTATAAAAATTTTTTAACTGACTGATCTGTACGTTGTTTACTCCGTTGAAATCCTAAATTCTTGTAGATAAGAAATAAGTCAATTTAATTACAATCGGATGATCCCTGTGCAATGGATGAGCGTGTTAATGAATGCGCGCATTAAATATTTTGCGGCAGAAATCGCACAGTTGATGAAGTTGACCTACAAGCGGAGGGGGAAGGAACGTTTTCGCTTCCAAACCTCCACTGCGCTTGCATTCCAGGTGTATTAATACAGTTTTATGCTGTCAAAACAATCGGATGAAGGATAATAGCTAAGTTAATAACAGCATATATTGTGTTTACTGTGTTGGTAGGAAGCCAGGTTGAATAAACCAATTATTACACAACTTAATCACTATCTTTCATCCGAAGGATGTTGTAGGAACGTTAACAATTTCAAATGTAAAGATAGGTCATGTAATACACCATTGAAAAAATTATTATTAAAAAAGAGACATAATGGCGCAAACTAGAGCTTAGTATCTTGCTTCGTTTCAAAGTAATGGACAATCAAAGTTCTGTAAAATGATATTTGTATCATAACATCAAAGCAGGTTATTAATTTGTTAATGTTAGGAATCAGTAGGTTGTTGAGGTTAAGTGTAACAATTTAAGACAGCTAATTCAGAATATTTATCTGTCATTGGAATACACAAACATGTGTCAAGTGTGTTAATAATTTGAAAACATTACAATAGTGATAAGCTAAGCATTTTCTATACTGTAGTAGTTTTTAGAAATTCTTTTTTAAATTTAACTAAAGCTATCCTGTCTTTGCAGTGGCGGATCCAGGGCACCATTTTGGGAGGCGAACTTTCTGGGGGGGGGGGGGGGGGGGGGGGGGGGGGTTAGGATATGTAGTTTGAAATTATAAACTTAAAATAACCAATTTGGAAGCATTTTCATGTTAAAATTTTCCTTCAGTATTTTATGTTTTTAAAAAAAAATTTTAAATCTTACTTTTCAGATTTTGTATATTAGTTGAATAGTAAACCTTTTAATTATTTGGGCAGAACTGCAGATGTTTAAAGAGTAGACTACTAATAAAAAATTTTGACAACTTTGACTTTAAAGAAACAAGCTTGATACTAATAATTATAAAGAGCAGGTGACTTTTTAGCTTAAAATAACAACATTTGAAGTTAAATTTATATTCGGTACTTAGGCCTAACGCTATAGAGAAAGTCTTTGGTTTCCTCCTGATTTTTCGAATCTCTCAATCACTTGGTTGGGTTCAATAGGTGGGCTATATCGTGGTGTATATGTAAGAGTTCTGAACCATGGTAGTTCTTGTCCACTACTTCAAGTGCCTTAAGAGCAATGTTATACGGGCGCTGTTAGCGCCGCGTTGACAACGCTGAAAACCAGGCGTTAAATTCCCAAGTTATGACGTTGAAAGCGGGTCGTAACGGTGTCGTCAACGTGGGACTCTGTCAACGGGGCGTCACTCACTTCCAAGACTTCCAAATAGTATAAACATTTGAGGAATTGTGTAGGAGGAAGGGCAGACGATGGACCATTGTCTCACCAACCTCATTCCAGCATTTAGTTTTCAATTACTTATTGCTACAATCCTTTGACTTAACGTCATAAAGAGGTGACTGCTGTTCGATAGCGTAAATAATTTGTTCAGTATCAAACATTTTGTCACTTTGAAATAAACAATAACAAACAGAATTAGGACAAAGTAGTTACTCCTGACTACTGTGGCCTCTCTGGTCTACGCTGCGAGTGCGAGTGCGCGTTGACAGCGCTCCATATAACTTGGCTCGGCGTTTATAGCGCTCGTGAAACATCTTTACATCGTCACAAATATTTAGTATTGCTCTGTAAAAAAAAAACACATGAATTTCATGTAAAATAAAAGTTGCTTAGTCCTACATCGATTACTGTAGTTAATTTTGGCATGGACTTCTGTTGATATTCTTGCAAAAAAATTTATACACTGTACAATACTTTATTTATAACATACAGTACTTTGTCGGAAGCGCGAATAAAAAACGAATATATCAAAGACCTGTATTAAAAAAAGTGATTACATTGTAATTCTCAAAGCAACACTGTATTATTGTATTGTACTGCAATAAATTCTCTTTATCTCTACATCTTTAAAATATTTTTTAGATAACATAATTAATTATGCGCATATTCTTAATTTTGTAAAAAGAATAATACAGATTATCAAATTAAAAAAATTATGCTTACTGCACGGATTGTTGATGCACAATTCCGAGAACTATAGTCTTAAGGCTGGCAGTTAGACCAACTCGCGCCGCGCCGTCATCTGGCCGTTTTACCGCAGAGCTTCAGTAAATAATATTAGTACAGACTGATAAAACAAGGACTTGAGTTCGAAATATCGGGTTGGTTGCAATTCAATATTTGTGACTTTTAGATGTAATGTGTACCTAAGATATTTGAAATAAAAATGTATACCTGGCTTCCTATTTTCTTTCTTTTTTTTGAGGTTTGGGTGGGAACTTCCCCCCCCCCCCCCGTGGATCCGCCACTGTGTCTTGGTAAGATTTGTAGATTGTATTTAAATTTGTTAGGCCTAATCTAGTTATAAAAACATTGACGAAATAACTTTTTTTTAAAAATTTCCCTACTTATTTTTAATACTAACCTTCTTTGGTGTTACAATAAAAATATCATTTTCCAGAACTTTCAATGCCCATCAAGGCCATAGCCAGGAAAACATTTCGGGGGGAGGGGAGTTGAATTAAGTTTTAACACGTTCACTGCTAAAGACGCACATGTGAGCTTGATACTGAACACTATGAGAAGTGGCCAAGGCACAGCGCACTGCACGCCAACCCCCGTATTGGGAATATTTTCAATATGCAATGCATTGCGTGCTTCGCACGCCAAACCTCATATTGGGAGTATTTTCAATACACAGTGCATTGCGTGCTTCGCACGCCAACCCTCGTATTGGGAGAATTTTCAATACACCGTGCATTGCGGGCTTCACACGCCAACCCCCATATTGGGAGTGTAAACAGTGCATTTCGTGCTTCGAACGCCAACCCCCGTATTGGAAGAATTTTCAATACAAAGAGCATTGCGTGCTTCGCAAGCCAATTTTAAGCCAGTGTGCTGTGGACGCTTTAAAATATTAGTGATTATTACGTAGAAAGGTTAAAAAATAAAGTAATTTCTACTCAATTTAGGCTATAAATATAAAAAATAAAAGGTCAGTTCCAAGCATAGGACATACGAAATTTGCGTAGCAGTGAACGTGTTAAACAATAATTTCCATGCTTATTTTTAAAATTTGGATATAGTTACCCATGTAAAATATTATAGGATGTAAGGACGATGAATGATTTTGTTTTGGTTAGAGTAAAGTATTTTTGTTGAGCCTTCATAGTTTTCTTATTTAATAGATCAGATCAAGCCTTACAAGGGAGTTAAGGCTGTAACCTACTGCATCCATGTTTATTGTACGTTGTAGTTAAATCAAGCAAATCTAAATATTGGTATGCATGCAATGCACAATGATGTAAACTATGTTGCTGGATCCTCTGTTGTGATGTCTATTTTATAATTTAATTTGCACTTTTTAAACCTAGTATTATTTTTCCTACTAAATTTCGCGATTTCGGGGGAGGGGGGGTTGACCCCCTAACCTCCCCCCTGGCTACGGCCTTGTTGCCCATTACTTTAAAACAAAGTGAGATATTAAGCTCTAGTTTGTGCCATTCTGTTTATCTTTTAATAAACTTTTCTGTGGTGTATTACATGACCTACCCTTATATTTGAAATTGTTAACCCTCTGACCTTCTTAAGCTTAAGCCCCCTAAAATCATAGAGGGTCAAATATAAAAAAAAATTTGTCCTGTTATGCAACACAAGATATATACACAGTTTTGTTTACTTATTTTCAGTAACAAAAATAATGAGGGGGGTTAAAGAAACTTATGAACACTCTGCATGATTGTGTAAGTGTGTCGTATATGAGAATATACTACTACATATTAATAATACGGGCTATGTGTTCATTGGTATTCATCAATGATCCAAATTTACATGCTCCCAAAAAATGAGTACGATTTTCAACGATAACTACCTTAAGTTTTAAGTTATATAATCGCTCCAAAAACCATTTTGCAGTGTGCAGGAAATAGGCTATCGAGGTAAGCAACTTTGAACTTCCTTGAACCCTTCGTTTTAGATATTTTTTAGTTTAAAGGCTAGAAGAAGCTGGTCCTAGCACTCAAATGCATACTTCAAACTGTCATATCTCAGGTAATGTTTTCCCAAGAGAATTAAAAATAAAATACAAATGTTAAGTAAAAAAGCTACATTTTACACTTGCATTTTTTACGTATATTCTTTAGTTTTCGAAATATTTCGAAAAAAAGACAAGTGGTTTAAAAATGTGAAAAGTATTTTTTTGTTATTAAATATGAGAGCTACGCCGACAAGAGCTACGTGGGCGACAAGAGCGACGCGACATTAGGTACCCGGTATCGTAAACATTAGGTATATTATTGTGTGGTACGTGGACTGACGATGCTGGTGACACCGGAGCGCGGCGGTCATATCCTTAAGCTGACCACTTTCACCATGTTCTCTAAAGAGAAAAGACGTAATTTGATGCTTTTGGACAGTTCGGTGTTGACGTATGCGTATTTAATAAAAAGGAAGACGCTTATTGGACGACGCGAAAGAAATGTTATTTATAAAGAAAGGCCAGTATATAGCGAGTTTCATCACCTTAACAGAAGATTGCGGCAGTATTCGGAATTATTTTGTAACCACACGAGAATGACAATACTAATGAATTACACGAGAAAACAGACATAATGAACACAAGAACTCGTACAGACATGAACTGCACTGCAATGCTTGCTTCTAATCCCAGATCGCTGACATCGGTGCAGTGGTGCTGTCTGAATCGTTGGCGCGTTCTACGTGCGACACTAGCGACCGCAGCGACAAAAGACAAACAGATTTGAAATTTCAAAATTCGGTCGCATCAGCAGCTCCCGTCACGTCGTTACGGTCGTCGAAGTAAAACGCTCCGATGCATTTACATTTGTTAATTCAAAAATCACTCGGCCGCTCGTGTCGCGTCGCCCACGTAGGAACCGTCTTGCAATACTATTCCGTCGTTAAACGACGGACGTTTCGGTTATTCAGTCATTCTTAAGTTTCTTTTCAGGTTTCCCTTCGTCATATTACACAAACACTTACACATAAACAAAAACACTTATATTTTTGTGTTTCAATCGTATTTTTTTTTCAAACTCGGACATTCTAAACCAGTCAAACTTCTGAAACTTATTAATACTACTAAAAAAAAGTAAATTATAAATGGATACCATTAATTTCCATTCTTGTGGTAAAGCCATTAATTTCATTGCTGAATTTTTCTCCAAAAAAAAGCAAGCAACCCATTTTTTCCATTGTAACTCCACTAGTTTTTATGCTAGAAACTTTTATAAAAGCTTATTTTAAAAGGTATTTTCAAGTACTCTGAAAAATTACATAATTGTTTTCCTCGAAAATTTTTTCGTTTTCCCGTTATTGAACGTTGAATGTTTCGACTTCATTTCAACCATCTATAAGCTAACTCTGTTATATGCACTTACAGAAATTAAAAAAAAAAATTGGGTGTGCTTAAGACCACACGTTGTAAGTGATAACTTCTATGAAAGGTATATATTTTTATCAGTATTAACATTAGAGGATAGGGTCAACAAATTACACAAGTCAATATATTGTCAAAAAATATTAGGCCTATATCATATTTTGAAATTGCATAGTTAAAATATTATAATATAATAATAATATTATAATAATTATAATACTAGGCCTATAATAACGTATTATTATATACTACGTATAGCCTATCCCCTCTCCACGCTCTGACCTGTGTCTACGCAAAAAATTTGTGACGCGAGATTTCAGAAACATAGTCAAGCGAAAGTGCCCAACGGGCCAATAGAAGTTATCACCTCAAAAATAGGAAGTGCGGGTGAACAGCAGGAGTAACAATGGTTCTGTTAAGCCGTACCAATGAAAGTCATAGTTTCTACTACTTTTAAGCCTTAGGGGTAGAAAATACCCCTTTGTTAAGTGTATGGTAATAGGGTATATTCAACTATTATAGATATATGCAAAGTTTCTTAAAAATCGACCAATAAATAGGAAATATCTGAGTTTTTCTGAAAATATAGCTTTATTGGCGGTTATCACCCTTAGGCTAAGAATGTTTCCAAACCCTTTCTTCGTACGCATCTAGAGCCAGCCTTTAAATCATATTTGTGCCAAGTTTCATGGTCGAAAGCCATATTGTTTTTGAGAAACTGTGATTAGTCAATCAATGAGTGGTATTTGGCTTTTATAAGTACAGATGTGTCGTCTATTCCCTCTATTATTTAATTATTATTTTATTTTATTATATAATCATTATTATTATAATTATCCCTTACATATTGAATTATTCTTAGAATTCTATGTAGAGTGCATACACTAATAGCTCACTCAAAATTATTAGTCACTAAATAATATTATAATATATTAATATTATAATAATTATAATAGCGTATTATTATAATATACTATGTATCGTCTATTCTCTCTCCACGCGCTTACTTGTCTATATAGAGGCCTACTATGTATCGCATATTCCTTCTCTACGCTCTGACTTGTGTCTTCGCAAAAAGTTGCGTGACGCGAGATTTCAGAAACATAGTCAAGCGAAAGTGCCCAACGGGCCAATAGAAGTTATCACTTCAAAAAACAATATTCTTGTTTTTTTATAAGCTTAATTTTTGTTAGTCACAATTGATTTAATAAAACGTAAGGTTTTCGAGTTATTCGTGAAAAATCATTCAAAAACATGAATTATTTTAAAGAAAACCCAACATATTCAATCACGAATAACTCAAAAAGTATTGACTTATCGAAATAACTTTATAGGAAACTTTTTGCTTGGAATTCATTCCTCTATCGATACCGGTACATGTGGATATTTTGAATATAATAATTTCCACCCCCAGGGTAAAACGCCACATCGTCATTAGGCCACTTTTGTTCCTCGAGCTATTCTCTAATTACTGTTCAAAGTTCACGTCAATGGTGTTTTCCGGAAGAATTCTGATCGGCAACCCGTAATTCCCTGGACTAATAGGCCAACGTATCTTATTAGTGATGGAATTTGTTTTAATTTGAACAAAATTGAAAATATCCCAAATGACTTAAGAAATTAACATTTAGTATTTAACCTATAAATTAATAGACTTAACATGTATAATAAAGCTTGAATAAGTTGAGTACTTCAAGTAAATAATTTAACTATTGACGTTTATTCTCAACATAAAATTATTTTATTTATTTATTTTTTTTTTTAAGGCGTAAAACCTAGGTGGTTATCATCGCCTTTCAACATAAAAATGTAATTAAACTTGTGCGTATTTTAATGTGCTTTTAGGCTACATGTCGAGAAACATGTCTTTTGCCTAAAAAATCTTTGAATTTCAAAAATTTCAGGAATATGCCTAAATAGGACTGTCTCACTTCGTGGGCCTTCTGCTAAATATTGGTGGGAAATGTTTGAGAGGTTCTGCGTTTACTTTGCTCTTTATAATTTCTAAGAAATACAATTAATTTATGTGAACAGTTTCCATGATCCGAATAGTGATTGCGCTTATGAATGTATTAGATTACATTCGTGTGGGAATTACTTAAGTAAGCTCTGTGCCAGTAGTAACATTGATGGAGTTGACTCCTACAAATACTTGGGCGTCTTGTTTGATAAACGCTTTAAATTGGTCGGCACGTGTTGACTATCTGAGTCGTCAAATTATAAAGTTATCTATGATTTTAGAAATTTAAATTAAATATTATACTGTTGTGAAATAAGACAGTTGTACTTTGCTTATTGAAAATCTTTGCTTGGGGGACGGGGGGGGGGGGGGGGTATAGTTTGGGGATGCGCTTGCAAATCCATTTTGGCTCACTTAGTCTTCATTCAGAGATCGGTTATGAAGATGGCATTGCGACTATGGCAACGACTATTTTAATGTATTTAATAACATACAACTTTTTGTAAAAACTGTTTTAACTTTTTGCATAAACACTCAAATTGCATTTTTTCTATTTCGAATCATTCGCGTTTACACGACATTCTCAAACAATCGCAGATCCTTTTCCGTAATATTCCAAGAAACCTGAGACTATTTCAAAATTATGAAGTCAAGTCCTTTAAAAAGCAAGTTTCTTTTTGGTTGGGGATTACTGTGAGTACGTAATTTCTTCGGAGTATGCATAAAGTTATGTTTATATGTAGCTCCTTTTATTTTTTATCTCGCGTTCTACTTCTGATTTGATTTAACGGTGTTTTTCTGTGGGCACTTCAGTGACGTTGTTCTATTGCTGATCTTATTTATAATTTTTGTACATTTTTTAAATAGTGTTTTTGTTTTTCTCTCTCTTTTTTTCCATAATAATTATTATTGTAAAGTTATACTGTGCACGACTCTTGTCGACGTACAGGTCTCGTGCCTATGTGGGCACTAATCCAAAGATGTAGGCCTAAATTTTGTTTAATTACTTTCACGTAAATTTTTTTTATGAAATAAAGAAATAAATACGTTTTAAATGTGGGTTATTTTGTGTTTTATTATTAATGGGATGGATTTGAATAATCTATCTCTCTCATTGCAAACATTTCAGGGGATCAAACTCTTATAATCTCCCATTGGATATGTTTTTGTGGTTAGCTTTCAACTAAAAAGCTAGAAACATCGCGTACTATTTTTTTTTCTGTACACAAATTGCGGCAAATTATGTTCGGACAAAGAATTGTAACAATATGAACAAGCCATTATTAGAAGCTAACTTTAAAACGTAAACAATCTGTGTTGATCGTGGAACCGGGCTGACACCAGACTTAATTAATGCCGACAAACTTAATGTTGTTTGTTTGAAAAATTGTAAAATGTTACATAATTCAGTAGAAAACTAAAAATATTTTTTTTAAATTTCATTTCAGTGTTATCGGACAACCCTAGCAGCATCTAAGATGCACCCAGTGGACGGACACATTATAATTTACGAAAATTATATTTTAATTGAAAAAACATTGGCATAGAATGCTGAAACTTATATTCTAAATTCCAAAAAAGGAGAACATTCTCTCTAGCTTGTTTTTTAAAAATAGCGGAGCCTTAAGGCGGAGGTGGAGTTAAGTGCCCTTCGGCCGACAGCGTGATGCAACGTTCGCGCATGCGTGTAATGTTAAACTTGACCACCTTTACCGCTGCTATTATGGATTGCTCATTTAAATAAAACTACCACGACTGACACGCACCGTAGTAACATTTACGTATCTGAAGTTTTGAATGTCCAACGGAAACTGTATTTGCCTTATAAAAGCACTGATACCTGTTATTAATGGTGTCTAAACTGTTCGTATTTATGCATTTACCGGTGACCGTGTATTTTTGGCGCGCCTGACTAGCCACTTTTGTACGGGAGAAAACCTCCGATAGCGTCAGTAAAACATCTTCACGCTATTCATATTATATTTAACTTCATCTATACTTATAAAAGCCAAATACCATTGACTCATTGACTCATCACAGTTTCTCCAAATCCACGAGGCCTACAAACATGAAATTTGGCACTAACAGGCTACGCTTTATAGGCTCTAGACGCGCACGAAGAAAGGGTTTCCGAAAATTCGATATTTTAGGGGGGTTTTGGGGGGCCAAAGTTACTAAATCACGATTTATCAAAACCTACCGAACGGATTGGAATGAAATTTGGTATGTAGCTTCCTCTAGGGCCATAGATGCTCGTTAAGAAGGGGTTTTAAACATTTCGAAATTTTAAGGGAGGTTTGGGGGGGGGGTTCAAAGTTACAAAATCACGATTTCTCTAAAAACATAGAATGGATTGGAATGAAATTTGGTATGTAGCTTCCCCTAGGGCCATAGGTGCTCGATAAAGAAGGGTTTTAAAAAATTCGAAATTTTAGGGGAGGTTTGGGGGTCAAAGTTACTACAAAAAACCATCGAACGGATTGGAATGAAATTTGGTATGTAGTTTCCTCTAGGGCCCTAGGTACTCGCTAAGAAAGGGTTTTAAAAAATTCGAAATTTTAGGGGGGTTTGGGAGGGTCAAAGTTACTAAAAAGAAACACCGAACGGATTGGAAGAAATTTATTATGTAGCTTCCTCTAGGGCCCTAGGTGCTCACTAAGAAAGAGTTTTAAAAAAAAATCGAAATTTTAGGGGAGGTTTGGGGGGTCAAAGTTACTAAAAATCCCCATAAGAAATACATAGTGTAATATATTTGTTGATATAATATATTTTTTGTCAATATACATTTAACTTTGATTTGTTTATCCGTGCAAAGCCGGGTCGGGCCAGCTAGTTAATTTATATAACATTTACAACAGAAGAAATATTTTATTTATATACTTTTATTATTAGTTTTATTCTACAATAAATTAATAAACCGAGACAGTCGTAAAAGTTTAATTTGATTTAATATTAATATTATTAACCGAATTTTTGAAAAAATAAGAGCTATTGCACTCTACCCAACTTGAAAACGGTAGGACTTCGTTTCTATAAGTTTCAGACCATTTGGAGACGATACCCAAAATGCATTAATTTATATATATAAATATATATGTTTTATTACCCGATTGATAAGGGGTAGTAAATAAGCTTCAAAATTGCTGATTTTTTGGTGAAAGGGTCCTAGTAGGATTCTTCAGATATACTTTTTTATATTTTCGGTCCGATTCAAAATGGCGGAGTTAGACTGTTAAATCGTTTTTGAGTAGGGATTTGAGGAGTAAAAAAGCCCTAGTACAACTTGTGAGTTATATCATTCGAAAGACAATTAAATTTACTATAAATTTACTATGCGAAGGTATTTTAGATACAGTTCCCAAAACAAGGAACAAAATTCATAAGAAACTTCCGATAAATGATTTTTTTCATTACCAATGTCAGATAATTGCGCAATTTCTACCACTCATAAGCCCGAATACAATTTGTGAGTTAAATCATTCGAAAGGCAATTCAATTTACTAAAATCCTGAGCAAAGGTATTTTTGGTACAGTTCCCGGAACAAGGAACAAAATGCATAGGAAACTGCCAGTATTTAATACTAGTTATTCCCTGATAAGAAAATTCGGCTATAGTAATGCGGCAGTGCTGCTTACGCTTTTTCTTTTTATATATTATACGCCATCAAAATAGCAGGCATATATTGAGCTACGCAACGCGGGAGGAAAAACAAAGAATATCTCGGTCATAATGTAAGTTTCCGCCCGAGCCGTAGGCAAGCTGTCTTAGGTATTCCTTATTTACTCCCAATTTTTGTATATGTTTTGTAGGTATGAAAAAAACGATTTTTATAGAGAAAGGGTAGCTCATAGGGATCACGATTTTGAAAATACCGCGTGGGGTATCGTTTTATGTTTTTTGCTTATTGAAAAAAAAAAAGTATTTTTATAGGGAAAGGGTAGTTCATCGGGGTCACAATTTTGAAAACACCATGTGGGGTATCGTTTTATATGTTTTTTGCTTATTAAAAAAAAAAACGATTTGAATAGAGAAAGGGTAGCATCGGGGTCACAATTTTGAAAATACCGCGAGGGTATCGTTTTATATGTTTTTTGCTTATTAAAAAAAAACGACTTTTATAGAGAAAGGGTAGCTCATCGGGGTCACAATTTTGAAAACACCGTGTGGGGTATCTTTTTATATGTTTTTTGCTTATTAAAAAAAAAACGATTTT
>JAGFPH010000043.1:545390-565302 GCA_018207615.1 Philaenus spumarius
GTATTCAGAATAATTGTCTGATCATTATTATTCCAGTAATCTTGTTACGCGTTTAATATTGCTCTTTTGGGAGTTGAAATTCAAGATGGTGGCTGTGACGAAAACATTAATTTTAAGTTGTTTGTCTATTTTTCGACAATATGGGGGTACATAACCTTTAAAATATGTTTGAATCATTAATTTGGATGAAGAATTAAGGTAGATAGCTACTAAAAACACCTTTGAGAAATACTATATAGGCCTAAGGATAGTAGCTAGCTAATAGCCTACGTAACTAACAAAACACTGCTCAGAGATAAAGTCCGGGAGGTTATGGAGCCCGGTTTCTCTCTGGCTGTTCCATTAAGCGAAACCACACACAGACATCGCTGTTATTTTTGTATTGAAAACATGAATTTTAAACTGTTTGTCTATTTTTCGTCAATAGAGAGGAACATATGTTTGAATCATTAATTTTTATGAAGAATTAAGGTAGATATAGAATCGCCACTACAAAACACCTTTGAGAAATAATATATAAGGATGATTAGGACTTTTTTGGGTTTTTCGGTGATATTATAAAACGTTATGAATGGATCACGATACTTCCATTGGGACATTTGTAGAGAATTAAAAGTACAAAATGGGCTTTTACAGACCTCGATCGGACCATTTTTCACCGAAAAAATTCGAAAAAACGTTAAAAATAAAAATTTTTCAAAAAATTATATTTTTATTAATTTACAAAATTAGAAGATAACGGCAGGCTGCGCGTATCAGGACCTCCTCCGCTGCTGGTTCCCCCACTACCACTGGCTCTCTCGCCGTCGGTCGCTAATTTACGTTTTCGCGATACGTTCGGAAGCATTTTATCATATTTTATCAAACTTATAAAAAAATCGAAGATATATGAATTGTAGATTTTAATATTTACTTACAGAATCCGTTTGGTAAATTTAAATCGGGTCACTCAGGTTAATGCAAGATAATCGCCTAAATTATTTATACTGCAATTGTGCAAAAACTATTAAAGCGACAAATTTCATCTTCCGCCTGTTTGAAGTACACATAATAAACAATAATTTTTCGAAAGATCTTCCCTTAATATTGTAAATTAACAAAGGTATTTGTTAATGGGAATTTTGAAAAATGGGAATTTTTAAGCGTTATCCCGACTTTTCTCGGTGAAAAATGGTCCGATCGGGGTCTATGGAAAACCATTTTATAGGTTTTTTAATTCTCTACAAATGTCCCATTGGAAGTATCGACATCCATTAATAATTTTTTATAATATCAACAAAAAACCCACAAGTCCTAATTTATTGTTATTTTTTTTATAACAAATGTGCAAAATCTCCTTGCCTGATAGTTTTTGTATTGTACATACCTATGTGCTACCCTTAAAGTCACTGAAGTATGTCGCTTGCTCTTAAATTAAATAACAAAATTATCCTTTTTGTTTGATCTATTGGCTGAGCTAATACAGCTTCATCTGCATTAGGAACAGTAACGGCCCTGATATTGAGTGTAGGTGGATTGTTTATTCTTTTATAGCTAAACTTGACACGGACAGATTTAATCTCATTAAGTTTAACTTTCCAATCCTTGGTCCATTTGTATACTTGATCGCAGTAGTGTATCCAGGATTTAAGTTGGGGGGGGGGGGGCCCCCCGCAGCAGGCCATATTTTAAAATACTTAAAGTAACTGTATTTCTCAGCAACGTTTATAATTTTACAGTGATGCGATAAAAATATTGTATAGGGATTTAATTAGTTTGTTTAATAAGAATAAATAAAACAAAAATGTACACAATTTTAAAATGATGTTGTATTGGCTGGCTTCAGATATGGTGGAGTGTGGGGTGCAGTAGTGGCTGTAGTGCCAACCTAATATTCGTAACTTGACTGACAACGTACAGTGGAGTGTATTGAGTGTACATACAGTTGCCATAACATATGGTAGTGTGGGAGAAAGAGGATATTTTAACTGGCTATCTGACGGGGGGCTTTGGGGAGGAATGGGGGTCTGGGGAATTTTAAATTAAGTACCTATTAAAAAAAACTCCTTTAAATTATTTTTTTAACATACAAAATTCATATAGAATCAAATAATTTGCTATTTTTATGCCTACAATTTCAAAATTGAGAGGGATTTAAAAATATATATATATTTAAGGTTATAGAAAACTTAGAATAAATGTTTTTATTATTTGTTGTTATATTTAAATTGCAAATCACACAAAACATGCGTTTTAATAATAACATATATAAATGCAAAAACACCACAAAATGTAAGCTGAAAAGTATAATATATTGTCAAAGCAGTATCATAAGTTAATTTAAACTTTATATAAAATTAGGACCAATCATCTCACCGGAAAAATTTTAGTAGCCTATCAGTTTACTTTTAACTCAGCTTTTAATGTAGGCCTACACAGTTTTAAACTGCACATTGATTCATTAAATTATTAGGTAACGGAGTTCTATAAAAGAGATCTTTCAAAGATTTTTTACCATCCAGACAAAGGTTTCTTTAATTTTTATGTAGCACATTATATAACGTAATTATTTAAAATATCAATTATTATGCTGGTACAGGAAAATAGCAAATTTTAAATAAAGCTCATTATTAACAATTATTAAAGGCCCAATATGACTTGTTTTAACAAACCTTATCTAAAAATCAGCGTAGAAATTAATTATAATTTAAATCAGCTGTTATGGAGATACATTGATCAATACAGAAAATCTTTCACCAGCTAATGTATATTAAATTGTCAAATTAGGTTTTTTAATTAATTACTGTAGACTTTTGCTTTTAAATTATTTGAATATTTTAATACAATCCCCTGAACAAAGACTTTGCGAATTATATAACAAAAGAACATTAAGTACATCGATGTACAAATTTCGTTTTCTAACATCGATGGTTTGTTATGTGGAAATCCCTAGTCAGCCTCTGTGTAATAAGGCTGCAAAACAGCTGATCTTGGTTCGATTCCGTTGGTCCTTGGTGCCGTAAATCTTCGTACATTTTCAGCGATCGAAAACTGCGAATATAGGCGAAATCTAACGAAGTTTTCCGCCGAAAAAAAGCCAAAGAGTAACAAATAATTATAGTCTACAAAGAGAGATGGTTGAGCTTTGGCAATAGTTCCATGACGATAAAGTTGTAAACGTAAATCAATTTTCGTTCCTAAATACAATTTCATCAGAAAATTTTCGTTACATAACTTTTTTTGGAAAAATTTTAAAAAGAGGAGATTTCTTCTCATTTGCGTAAATTCCTCGGAGCTTTAGTTTTACCCTCAAAATCCGGTAATCTCCGTGGAAATCCGGTGATATGGCAACCGTAAAGTGTACAGTATTGTTAGTTTAAATATGTAGTTAATTATGTTAGTAAATTTGTAGCCTAGTTCTTCATGCCAGTAGCTTTTGCTACATTTTTGCCTGAAGTTTTGGGGGAGGGGCGGGGGCCGGCCCCTCCGGGCCCCCTCTCTGGATCCGCCACTGCTTGATCGTTTACATTTTGTAGCTTTCTGGTATATTCTATCCTACTGAAATTTATTATGGGTGTATCGTCTAAGAAGGTCGCTATTATAACATCCTTGTATGGGTCGCTTGTATAGGCCACAACAAGTAGAGAGAGAGGGTGAGTCCCACCACGCTCCCCTGAAGTACAGGTCGGCCAAAACTTCTGTGCACGCGGACGGTTCGCTACTAGCGGCACTAAAAACATAGCGGCGTGGCGGGGCGCGTAGAACTGAACATAGCGGTAGTTTACATCGGATTATTGAACAAACTAGAAGTTCTATCGAAAATGTTTTCGAATAAATTTTGAAGATCAACAAATTAGCTACAACTTCCTCGCTGGAAGTTTGTTTCAACCTCAAAAATAAAAAATTTCAGCGCTTACTGACTTTTTCATGTCATGCTGTTACAACTTTCTAATCTTTTTCATTATTAAAAATAACGCATAATTTTAAACTAAAATTTATTTATACCGTTGGATGCGGCAATTCATGCAGAAAAGAAATATATAAATTTAATTGTAGTTTTATTATTCGTAAGAGGACCAGGAGCGTGTAAATGACAATGCGTCCACCGTTTTCTGCTCATTTGGGGAGCACTCCGTGGTTTCTACCTCGCTGCGCTGTAGTAGCAAGACACGGATGTTTTCACAAAAGTACCCCCGCCAACCCCCTCGCCTGGAACCGACCAGGTCTGGTCGCGCGCACAGAAATTTTGGCCGATCTGTACTCCTGTCTGCACTTCCTCAAGCTTTGAATATTCATCTTCTTGCTTAGTTCTAATTAATTTACAATGGTAGAATTAAATGAAACTAAAATGAAAATTACATGAAACTACGAGTTATTGTTGCACAACAGTGGTCGTTCATTAATATACAGGGTGGAATGAAGTTAGTGTTAAAAACTTCGGGAAACAGTTCTATGGGTCAAAATAAGTAGAAAGTTAAGAATAATATTTTTCCGAAAAACGCTTCATTTTCTAAATATCCGCCATTTTGTTTCTTTTACTAAATAATTAATATCTAGAGAACGGTTTAACCGATTGAGTTCAAACTTGGCATGAAGTTTAAACTAACAATGATCTATATTAAGAAAAATAAGCGATTATATCCAATAATGCGCTTTAAAATGGCGGCTGTTTGAAAGTGTCAGATCTAAATTACTCAAAAACCGTACATTTTAACAAAAAATGTCAAGGTACCTTTTTTGTAGCCCTTTTAATTCCCTATCGGATGATTTAACTTTCAAAACAATCGGATGAAGAATAATAGTTAAGGTAAAGATAATGACAGCAAATGTACATACAATATTGTAGTATTTACTGTGTTGGTATAGGATGCCGGGTTGAATAAACCAATTATTACACATAACTTAACTTTATCCTTCATTCGATTGTTTTAACAGTTTCACCAAACGATAGGGAATCAAAAGGGCTACAAAAAAGTGTCTTGACATTTTTTGTTAAAATGTACGGGTTTTGAGTAATTTAGGTTTGAAATATTCAAACAGCCGCAATTTTCAAATGCATGATTTTATATAATCGCTTATTTGTATAAGGATAGATCATTGTTAGGTTAAACTTTATGCCAAGTTTGAACTCAATCGGTTAAACCATTGTCTAGATATTAATTATTTAGTAAAAGAAACAAAATGGCGGATATTTGGAAAATGAAGCGTTTTTCGAAAAGGTATTATTCTTAATTTCTATTTATTTTGACCCATAGAACCATTTCCCGAAGTTTTTAACACTAAATTTGTTCCACCCTGTATAAGCAGTTGAACTTTAATGCAGGCTATTTAAAAAGTTAAAAGAAATCCACTTTGCGCTGGTGGTTCACGCAAAATTATATTATCATGAGCCCGAAGACAAAATATATCATTTTCAGTATTTCCCGAAGCTCCTTCTTTGCTGAGCCCTTAAAGTATCATAGTATAAATTTTAACTTAACTAAACGCACTCGCCTTTCTATAGAACAGGTTTATTATATCAAATATTTAGGTTTGTTTGTTGACTCAAGGTTGACATGGGAAAAACACATAAGTTACTTAAAAAAATAAATTAATCAAGTACATTGTTTTTTATATGCTAAAACATATATGCAATGGGAATATTTTAAAGACTCTACTAGGCTCTTGTGAGCTCAAAGTTAGAGTACGGTCTCTAGGTTTGGGAAGGAGCGTATTATACCCATTATAACATTACAAAAGTATTTCAAACGGATTGTTTCAAACAAGCAGAAAAATTAGCACACATCACAACTTTTTAAAACTGTGAATATTTTACCATTGAGGAGTTTATAAGGTTTTGGGAACGTTCATAAGTAGGAGTGGGAGTAAAAATATTGGTTGACATCAAGGAGTAGAGAACTAAGAAAGAAATAATGTCAATGTATCTTAACCCAACCTTTTAATATTTTTGAAATTTTATACATTTTTAGCACCGAAGTTTTTGAATTGTTTCCATGAAAACTTGTGGAAATAAATTTAGGTTCTTAAGATTATTGAGGAGTCATTTAATTCAAGACAAAAACATTGAGTTCTTCTTTAATGTAATTTCTTGAGAGAATAAAAAAGGAATGAATGAGTGATACTGAGTGTGTATGAATGAATGCTGGGTTAGTGATGTAAGTTAATCTGTAGATTTAAATGTGGAGAATGGTAGTTTTGTTTTATTTTTAAATAATTTATTGCATTTCGTATGTCTTGTAATCAAATGTTAGAAGCTGTTTTTTGAGTTATTTTTTCTAGATTCTGTGTAATTGTAATGGTTATTGTAACTGAGTCCGCTGCATTTCCCTCTTCAACTTCTCATTTTAGTAGTAAATAGATATAAATATATTGTTTCCTTTTTATGTATTTCTTCTTATTATTATTTTGTTGTTTTTGTTTGCCCCAAACACCTGTCGTTTTATATACCTCGGGATTTTTTTATTGTTTCGCTTTTGTTCTTATTGAATGTAATAATTAGAACTTACTATATTCGAACTACAGTACCTATTGTAAAATGTTGTATATATTTGATAGAAGGTGTAGTATGTTTAGTTTAAGATTTCGTATACTGTTGGTCTTGTAAAGAAGCGATAATAAACTTACTTACTTAGTTTAATTTTGTTTAACTATTTGATTTTTAAAAGCCAGGAAGGAATTAATAAATTTAAATAAATATTCCTATTCTACCACGTCCAAACTGTGGTCTTTGTGAAACGTCAATGAAGAGGAAGACATCCGACATTTCCTTGCTGTGTGCCCCATACTATAGTTGCGGACAACCTAACTCTGAACCAAGAAAGGGTCTTCCGCCCACCCGACCCTAATTAAGCGACCTACACAAAATTATTACAATAATACATAGAGTATTTTTTGTCCCTCGATATGCTCACGTTTTTATATGAATTGTATTTTAGTTCCACTGTTCATTCAAAGTTAGTTTTAACAAGAAAAACTAGTTTGGCGGTACAAGTTGGTCAAAACTGTCCGATTTACATCAAATTTAGTATAAAAATAATCGAAATTTAAATATAAAACGTAATATGATAGTGGTTTTTAATAATTTTGGTCAGTAATTTAACTGACTTTTTGGTATTAGGTACCTAGTACTTGTTCTCATTGAGTGCAGCCAATCGTCACTAATTAGGGTCGGGTGGGCGGAAGACCCTTACCTTTTCTTGGTTCAGAGTTAGGTTGTCCGCAACTATAAAGGGGTTTTCTGAACAAGAATTATTAAACCACTTGAATGGAAGACATTGGACTAAAATAAGTCTATTTTGCAGCAAAGCCTGGGATATAGGTTTTGGTTAACCTAAGAGTTTAGTTTTTAGGTTCAATTTTAGTATTATTTAGGCTCGGCCTAACAATATTAATTGAAATTTGCACACAGAACTACACGCTGAACTTCTGTTTTCGAAAAGGATGCGTTTTTATGTAACTTGAACTTTATTTAGTTGCCTACTATTATTAACCAAATTTACATCTTTTTGCATTTTACTTCCCGTATCGAAGCACGGGTATGCAACTAGTCTGTTATAAAGATGCCCGGAGCGGACGCAATATTTTAAATATTTACCTGACAATATGCTTCCGGGTCTGCGTAATACCCCCATTCGCGACCTTCGCAGGAGAAGCTCGTATGCGGTACACTGTGGAGTGTAGGGTAGAGCGGAGGGTCGTGCGGTAGGTGAAGCTCGTGGTAAGGATCGTGCGGCGTTCCGTCAGCGTTGAAGTAATGGCCTGCGTTCGTTAAGGCCGCTAACGCCACCACTGAAAATATTAAGTACTGTAAATGCACACATCTTCCATTATTATTAAGACAAAAATAGTTACAATTAATTAGTATTAGGGGTGTGCGAGATTTACTTTTCGAATTCGAGACGAGAACGGGATGTTGTTTAGTACAAATTATCGAGATCGAGGAAAGACGAGAGCTGAGGTTTAGGAACAAGCGAGAAACGAGAATTTATTAAATACAATTTATCGAGAAAAAACGAGAATAGCGTTTTTGGAACAAGAATGAACCAAGATTTTAATCTTAAATTGAGAGTGAGAAATATCAAATACCCTTTTACATCAATAAAATTAATATAAAGTATATGGGGATAAGTTAATAATTAATAAGTTAACCTTCTTTCGATTTGCTATTGCAACTAAGTTTATGAAAGATATTACAAAATAAATATAATGCATCTCATAGATATGTACTTTAAGATTTGACTATTGATTAATAACCCTTTACACTACATATGCAAAATATAAATTTTTATATAATTATATTTATTTTTAGTTAAGTAATTAATTGCCATAATTTATTTTACTAAAAACCCATGGTTAAATACAACTCAATCTCTACTATGCTAAGTTATTTCTCACCAGTGTCATTTAAATAAGATGTTGCGATCACTTCCCTGTTGATTTGTTTCGAAAACTTCTATTTATCTTCTTTTCATTCTAATGTAACATTTTAAGTTTTGTAAAAAGACTACAAATAAAACTCGAGATTTTAAAAACGTATCGAGAAATTTATGGCTGAATCGAGAAAAGTACAATCGAGAAATTAATTTTATTCTTGACAACGAGATCGAGACGGTATTGAGTTATTTCTTGTTACTGCTCGAGGGTTTCGATATCTTGCACACCCCTAATTAGTATCTAAAAATAAAAACACAGAACATAATTTCACAAAAATACACTTATTGGTCAAACGCGTTTCAACGACAAAATCGTCATCCTCAGTGACATTTGAGCTTAACTAAATTACAACTATTCCAGTTATAATATAGTTATATCTCAAATATCAATGCTCATGATGACATTGTCGTTGGAACGCGTTTGACCATTAAACGTATTTTTGTGAGAATTATGTTATGTGTTTTTATTTTTTAGAAATAATATTTCTTACGAATCAAGCTCGATTATGTTTATAAATTAATATCAGGTTTGTAATTACGGCAAAAATCAGCGGAGGACCTCGTTTAGCGCTTAACCGCACGTGGAGTTGACCTTGAAAGAGGCGATAAGAGCAGAGTTGCGATACAAGACTGCCCTCTCTGCTTTAAAATAAGGTTGAGCCGGCAACCTGCTTATTAATTAAACTCTGGCGTTCGGGAAAACATTAATTAAACTCTGGCGTTCGGGAAAATACGCTTTAGGCCTCGGGTAAGGTAGGAGCGGCAAAAGGTGAGGGACAGGTAGAAAGACATTTATCATCATGCCATCAAACAGTGAACTTGTCAAATTACTTGTATTGAGTGAAAGTTCATTGATTACAAGAAGTTCTTTGAAACGTTCTTTGGGGTACATCCAATTTCTTTTTCGATTTCCAATTATTTTTCTTACTTTTAGTTGTATTCTTGAAATCTTTATCTCTATAATTCCATAGAGATGGACATCCTTGCACTAAAGAAATTAAAACTTCACATTCTTCATCACAGAAGTTTTTGCCATATTTAAATAATAAAGAGTGACAAGAAACTTTCAACATCCAGTGAGCGACTGACAAAAATATTTGTCAGGTTCGGTTCAAACGATGGCTCTAGATTTCGATAAATGACGAATCTCAGAACTCTCCCACCGCAGCCACTTCTAAGCAGTAAAGCATAAACTTGGTTGTCGTGCGACATCGCTTGTCGCTCCTACCGTAGCCTCGGCCTTAGATGCGTTTAATTTTACGTCTTCAAAGTAAAAAAGCACTATAGGAAGAATTCTTCAAAAGGTTTGATTTTCTAATCTAATTTATTCGTTAGTTAACTTAAAAGGCAGCAGTTTCAGCTGCTTTTAGCAGGAGCTTTCTTTGTAATACAAATTGCTGAAGGTTACGTGTCCAACCCTGTTTCTTAACGTCTTTACACCAGTAAGACTTCTTTTATTCACCGCGGCAGGTCGCAGCGGCCTGTCGCCACGATTTTGTAAGTGCATTGCCCTAAATAAGTACTTTTATTAAAAAAGGAGCGGTCTCAGAAGTAGCGGTGTGTCGCAGCGTTTTGTAAATACAGTCGCCTGCACTTAGAAATCAATGGCAGCGAGCGGTTCCTATATGCATTGGGTTGTATAGGACCGTTTATTCCACGCGGCAGTCCGCTCCCGCTCTCGCATTGCTGCCAACCCAAGCCATCTCGAACGTCACGACACCATCTAAATATCGAGCTTGATTTATGGGATGCACTTTCCAACGCCTCTTAGGACGCTTTTTTGACTGTAATCGTAAATATGCTTATGCCAAAAACACACGGATCCATTATGTGTACGGTCAGGTATTCAGTGTTCGTGTGCACATTCGCTGAGTGACTGCCGAATGTGGTTGGCAGCACTTTTACCCCCTCCACGCCACACCGATCGATCGCAGCGACTTGCCGCGCGCAAATTTGGGACAGCGATCGGCCGCAGCGACGGACCGCTGCGACCTGCCGCGGTGAATAAAAGAAGTATTAGACTGATGAAGTAGAGTGTGCAGCAAATACAGTTCAAGTAAACTATTATATCATCAGTGATGGAAGCAGTTTTACGAGCAGAACTTCTCGATTGAGACGCGTGACAAAATTTACAAAACATTACAAAGGTGTGCTATATCAGAACGAAACAGTACTACAGTCCTCTTCTATATAGCCTAAAGGAATAGTTTCGATATAGCTAATCTTTAATCGAATTTTTAAGATAATCTTTTGTAATTTGCAGGAAATCGTTCATGAACATCTAAGTTATAATTCGTAGATGATAAAAATAGTAACTTATAAATTTGTATTAATGATGGTTGCTTTTAAAAATTCGAAAACACGATTTTTAGTCGAGTCACTAAAAAACAGTAAAACATCCGTTAGTAAAAACGTGAGTTTACTTATACAAGCGATATTCCAGTCGCGCTCAAGCGCCTTACCGTTGCAACAGCATAGGCCAACCTTCTCAAGGTTGATTCCGCTCGTTGAATTCGACGCATTTACTCGAGTGGTATTGCACACCCTTAAATCGACCTAGATGCAACGAAAAGAAATTGTAAAAAAAACACTTTTTGGTTTGTACAGCTTAGAGATGACGGCGTATCGCCCGGGGCAAATATAACTTCGGGGAAAATATGACCTGTCTCCACCTCCACTTGAAGCGCCTCCATCATAATATTGTATGATAGTGGCGAGTGAGTAGTGAAATGTGCACTTTTTATACCACTGTATGTTAAGAACGGTCGATTGTAAATTTAGTATGTAGCATACGGTGTGCCTTGATCTTGATCTCAGAGAGGAGGGGGTGTAATTGTAGAAACAAAGCGAGAACGGGTTTGTGTATAATATACACGTTGCGCGAGTTAGACCGGAACTGTGGCGTACAAGCCAACTCAAAAAGAAATACACAAATTCCGTCGAAATTTTCTCAAATAGTCGGTTCTTGAATTAAACTGGAACAAGTATCGTCACGCTAGGCTATCTACATGTACATAAATCTGCAGTATATGCATTTGGCACAAACACTAATGAACCGATATCGATGGGACTTTCACTGATCGCGAGTAGAAGGCCTTACAGAACTAGAACAGCTACCGTAACGATATCTCTGCACTTTTTACTTTGTATCGAATGCGTACGGCGTACGGTATATTAATGGAACCGACTTTTGATCTTAGTTTGAGGTAGTGTTGATCGTTATTGACAGTATGCCTACTGTTATTTTAGGATTTATACTCAAAGTAATTCGACCGCGCAGCTGAACGGCTGACGTGAGTTTAGCGAATGTACAAAATTAAATTTGTAGGTTTTACGGTTTCAACCAACAATTTGGGAAATTTTTACTCACAAAGGCGCTGAATGTGCTGCCTGTGTGTACGAAATATATTAGTAGAATTTGTTTGTACCTAAGCCTCCACTCACACGCTGCTTTGCGAGTTTGCACCTCTACCTGGCGGCCTCGGCTTATGGACTGCTACGCTTCGCTCGCAGCGTACAAACTCGGCCGTTTTGCCTCGGATCAGAGGATGCCAACACGGTAAGATCCCTCGCGTGGATTTGAACTTGGTAGGCCTAATTTTATGGTATTTTAATTTTCGATCGATTTTGGGGGAACCGGGCGAGCTATAAGGTCGTCTAAAAAACAAAATGGGCAGAATAATATCCTGCATTTTTATTTTTAAATAAAACCCTAAAACGTTTCATTCTTGAACGAAAAATCTAAAAAAATAGTCTCGTCATAAATCGTGCTTTAGGTTGTTGGATTTTATGGTTAACGAACTCGTCCGAATGACTTAGCCTACACAACCAACGTGTATCATATTTGGACCAAACCGGACTTAAAATACAGCCATTAGAGTGCGAACTTATAAGCTATACATACATATGTAAAGTGTTTAATGACACTCCAAAACGTGTTCTGCAGACCATGATCGGTGCTCATTTACTACTCCCAACCTTAGGTCTTACCATAGGTTTTCCGTAAGAAATTCGCTAAAAGAGGTCTTTCGATATAGGCTCTCACTAGTTGTATTATGGATGGCTGGGTTATAACCTATGCAGATAAAAACGCTTTACTTTAATTGCATGCCGATCCGTCTATCAGTGGCGCACCGACGGGGGGGACGAACGGAACCTGCCTCCCCCCCCAGAAGGTTTTTTTTTAGTAATCTGCATTTTATTTCAAACTAATCTATCGTTGAATACGTAGTCGATATTCAATCAAAAATTACATTTATGATTGAATTCGTGACGTGATCACGAAAAAATAATAGTTCTTTTAGAAATAAATACGATCCCTAACCTACGCAATCATGATTTTCGAACGGTGATGTTCAAGTCCGGATGGCGTGGTTCTTGTGTTGACGGTAATAAGGCGCTGTGCTGGGTTGCTGGCTCAAGGTCAGTACTTGGTGATCTAAGGGAAAGTACAACTGCAAGCGTAGCGGATTTGGGAGGGAGCGGATGGTGTTTCACACTGCCACCGCAGCGTAGCGCAGCGCATTCGTCAACATGTCGTTGTCAAAACTGCCTCGGATTATTTTTCTAAGTGAAAACTGTTATTTAAAGTGGTTGTTGTGGCAAAAAAAAAATAGGAATTTTGTTTACTCGTATTCTACCTACTAATAATCTGTATTGCAAATAACGAAATTGTAGGTAGTGGTAGTGCTACGTCATCAATAAAATAAAACTTACTTGTAGTATCCAAAGCTTTTACCACTTCACCCACAGCTTCTCAATTGCATCTCGATTGTGGTAAAGTTTATGTTTCGCCATCCACAACGGTGCCCTCGCATACACATCTGCTATCAATAACCATGGGCACCGACTTATCAGAATTATTGGGAGGCTCACCGGTGAGTATTGCATAACCCCTAATGAAAAGGGGACGGGAGAAATTTTTTTAAAAGTAGGTTGCTAAAACTACATTTTGAGGCTTACTAGTGCGTTTTTATAACAATGTTGAAGAATATATTCATGCTCATAGTAATGTTTTTTTATATTTATGCATATTATTTAAGCCCTCAAAATATAGGCTACAATAATTACATGATAATACAGCTTTAAAAAGAAATAAGTCTTAAACTGACACATTGTTTCAAGATAGCCTGCACATTTATAAACTACTTCAGTCGTATCTACGGAAGAAAATGTTTCAAAGAACTCCAGAGATTTTTGTAGTTTTTCAATATCTGCTGTACACTGGAAGCTCTCATAATCCATCGGGTAGGCCAAAGCGGTCGTAGACCAGATTGATCATTGTCAATAATACCTATCAGATACTTATGATGTTTATATGAATATGAACAGAAAATTTCTAATTAATAAATTCGAATCACTAAATAAAAATTCGCGTAATGATTTTCAGTTGGGTTTTCCAAAGTGATTATCGGTAAGGTTTAGGAGTATTGGATGCTCCATTCTATACATATATACAAGGCGGTGATCGCCAAGCCGTTTTTTCGCCTATAGGAAAAAGCTAAGAGCACTCCGAATGCATTTAAACTCAATGATAACTATAATACACATAACTTAAATTATGCTTAAGGTAGACTCATGATTTTTTTAAATTTTGTAGATTAGACCTTTATCTAGTTCCAAACACAGGATTTTATAAAAATGTGACTAAATAACAAAGCTATGACCTTTGTTAAATACTCTAAATGTTTATGGAAAAACATATATTTAGGTACTTTTAACTCAGTTTGTATTGTAAATTTTAAGAAATTCTTCTGTTAGGAACTTGTCATTGCTAACTTGTATTGTAAAGGTGTGGTGAAAATTCATTAGGTTATATTATATGGTTACCGAGATAAAAATGTAGTATAGTTTATAAAATTTGAGTTTTCGGGAAACCCCAATTTAAATCAAGTTTATTATGTGTTTCTTATTGCTGTTGAATGGAATATAACAGCGAGAAGAAAAAGGGGCTAGATAGGCAATATGACTGCATTATGTATGTCTCCCTAATTTTTAATTATAAACATCTGGCGAGTAGGCTATAAATTATACGGATTTAGGCCTAGTAAAAACCAATCAAACTTGTTATAACCACTCATCATAGCCGTAACCAGGGAGGGGGGGGGGGGTATAACCCCCATTGTAAAAATATTTTGCACTGCTACATTAAAATACGCTCTTAGGAGTAACTTGTTTTCAACACCTATGCAAATGTCAAGCTACAATAAATTATCAATATGTTGCTGACATTATCTTTCGTCGAAATGGGTAGTAGCACTTTAATTGATACACGATACAGTATAGAGTATGGCCTGGAACACATGCGGAGTTTTCGTCCGCCGTCGCCATCATACCAACAGTGTCACGAAGGAGTATTAGAGCCTACACATTGGTCGGGAAAATAAGCGATCGGTTTATTTCCCGCTGAGGCTGGCCGCACACTGACAGCATTTTGTTGTACAGCACATGCTTTGGACATTTTGCTTAGAGCATTTTGCGTTATTGCTCTCTCAGTGTGCGGACGTATGTGGTGTGCTGGCGAACATTGTGCATTCAACCTTGTATCGATGTCAGATATAACTGTGCAGCCGCTCGCTGCCACTACAATCGGCGGATTTTTCACCGTCTCCGCATAAACAAAGGCGAACGTGACCAAATGCACGCCAAATATCCTTATTTTAGCGTTTTTTCGTAGAACACTAATGACGAAACCGAAATTCTTAAATAATTAAAAAATGTTTCTTCCAGTTCCTTAAATCAGGAAACACTAGTGTAGAATGCTATAAAATCTTCTCTTCATTTATTTATTTATTGGATGAACCCAAATAAGTATATTTTTTTGCTTCCTTTTCAATCGACGACGGAATAACAATAAAGCGAGAGTTGCTCTCTGTTCATATCAATAAAACATTAAAAGAAATCATATATTACATAACACATTTCGTGATTGATGAACTAGTCACTTCAGTTTAATGAATCCTAATGAGGCTTTTAGACGGCGTCGGAAATTTTACCGCCCTGTGTGCACACTTTAAATTTTATGAGCGGCGGCTGTAACTAATAAGCAGCCGACAAAAAAACGTCGCGTGTGTTCCAAGCCTATGGGGTAAGGGGTTAGAGGCAGCACATAGAAAGATTTGGCGGGGGATGAGTCATGGTTGCTATTCTAAATTATTCTAAAATAGGCATGAATCACAATTAGAAGTGGAAAATTATACATACCTATATCATTTTAAAATTCTTTTGGGAAGCCTAAAACGTGTTATTTAATTTTGAATCTTATTTTTTTTATTTCCATACCCCTCTGCCCGGGTTGTTGTGACCCCCCCCCCCCCAATGCGGTCATCCTGGTGACGCCTATAATATGCCACTCATGGTGCTAATGAAGTCGTTTTTACTTGTAGACACAGTAAAGAAACTAAAGGGTTGTTAATTCATCAGTTTTTTATGGCAAGCCTTTGCCGAGTGGATAACGTGGTAGCTTCCTGCAGAAGATCCCTAGTTCGAATCTCGGCTAGAGACCAGGTAGCTTTTCATATCTGTGGTTAGATGGATGGAGGGCGGCAGTAAAGCAAACGGTGATTGGCTCGCTCCCAAGCTGACGGAGTATGACTAGTTACCTGGTCTCCGCCGTGGGTTTTTTTGAATACTTTTACTACGGTATTTATATATATATACCGTATATATATATTTAACAAAAATAAACAACTGAAACATCCATAATGAGCATGCCGAACAAAAAGACGAATATATATAGTCTATATATAATAAACAATTTGATAAATAAAATGTATTTGATATGTATGCATTCAGAAAATTCCATAGATTCATAATATTGAATAAAATAAAAAAATGTTTTTATGACCGGGTTTTTTAACGGAGATTTGGGAAAGGGAAGGAGTTTGGCCCGAGCGAAGTGCATTACTATTTATACACTCTTTAATACAGCCTACCACTAAAGCGCAGGGTATAATTAACTAAAATCACAAGACTAACTAAATAATAAACTTAATTTACTCCAAATTAATAAGCCTAATCCTCATTCTAATAAATTAAAAACCCCTTTCAGCTCGGTACAGGTAAATTTAAAAGTTGCGATTCACTACCACCGAGTTCCCATAAGCTATCCAATAAACAAATGTGTTCGCCCTCAAATGTTTTGCAGTTATCAAACAAAAGTTTCAGGCTAAAGATTTTTATAAGATTTAGAAATTTACAACAATTTTTAATTACGTTTTTTTCTCTGACCTCATTTTTGTATCCATAGTAATAATGGGTTAGTCGTATCGAAATTTCTTTAAGAAGACGGTTTTAGATAATCTTTAGGAGGTTACATGAACATTGAACTGATTTGATACTGCGGCTATTAAGGCTCGGCTCTCTACATTAAAAACGGCGAAGTTGGGTACCAATTTCAATGTTAAATAACCAAAACATACCTTCACTATTAAGCATATTTTTGTGTTGTTTTTGTCAAAAAACGAAAGCTGTATTTTTTTTCTTAAAGTAAAATAGATTGTGGGTGTTGATTGCTAAAGTTTTTTGCAATATATCTTTTTGCAACTGAGTAAAAAATTAATAAAGTTTTCTATTTTTTACTATTTATATCATACGTTTATGAAAACAATAACACGGTTTTTGAAAATGTATTCGGCAATCAACATCCGCATATGACAGTACTTCAAAATGAAACCAAATTTTTTAATTTATTCCACGAATTAACGGGAAAAAATGACTTATTCTGTAGCATTGTTCTTATGTGAATCAGATTCAATATGACGGACAGGGTAGCGCCCCCTTAAGGGTGTTATGTATTTTGTGACTTTCAATCCTCAAGTGTAAAGTAAATAAACATTATGCACAGATCTTTACAAACGTTAAACAAGTAAGTCTTTTAAAGCATTACACAATAAAATATTTGTTATTTTACCAATTGAGTTTGTTTTGAACGATAATTCTTTATAATTTTATTTTCATAATTTTGCAAACAATTTTATGACCACACTTTGGAAGTGAAAACTTGTATGATCAATCTACATTTGCAAATCAACATAATATTAAGGGTGTGCAATACCACCCGAGGTAAAAGCATCGGATCCAGTGAGCGGAGTCAACCTTGAGAAGGCTGGCCTATGATATTACAATGGAAAAGCGCTCGAGTGCGACTAGAATATCGCTTGTATACACTTTCGTTTTTACTAATGCCGGTCTTATTTTTAGTTTCCGCCATGTGCGTACGACATTTAAATTTGCAAAAAGCTGCACTAACAAAATTCCCGATGTGACTCGACTGAAAAAAAAACATGTTTTTTGTCTTGTTCATAAGCAAATATCTTTAATAAATTACAATTATTGTCACCTACGAATTATAATTTAGATGTTCATGAACAATTTATTGCACATTACTAAAGATTATCTTCAAAATTAGACGAAAGATAAGTTATATTGAAGAGGACTGTATGGTCCTGGTATTCCACACCCTTAAAGGAGTATGCGGATCAACAAATTTATTGCGTTAGATATATTTTATATATACAGTAGAGCCGCGGTTATCCGAGCCCCGACTAATCGAGTTCCGGGTTAACCGAGGTAGTAAAACAAAATAAAAAAAGTTCGGTTTGCGGTAGACGCATGCGTTAAAGTAACCGCGCAAAGTGAAATCCGCATATAGCGCCAAATCTACTGTAATTATATTAGTCACATAATGTTTCGTTAAATAAAAAGCGCAGTTTTTAATCATTATTAAATACTGTACTGTAATTCCAATGCTTTGCTAATCATCAATAGGATTAGGATTTTTCACGTTTTAAGGTATTTTGACCGGTAGAAGTACTGTTTATTCAAGATAATAATAGATATTCTAAATAAATAACGTAATTAATTTATTTATAAGTAGTGAACTAAATAAACAATCAAACAAATGACTTGAATAAACAATAATATTAATTGGGTAGTCGGATACACTTATAGTATTGTAGTAAGAGTAGACATACGTCTGTGATTATTGTTTACGCGATGGTGATGTCATCATTCCATATCTTGCACCTGCTTCTATCCGACTTCTATTGTGTCTAACTTCTACCCTACCATGCTTACCCCCACTCACACTTCTTTAGTTTTTTTGAATACAGTAGTTTGATTCAGTATCAAGTAAACCCTTGCTCTTAAAACGTTGCATGTGTCATACTGCATATCGTTTGTCCAGTTTTCAAGCGAGCGAGTCCGTTAAACAGAAAACCCTTATTGACTTCTTCAAAAAATATTTTTTTAATGGAACATGTACTCACTATTTCATTGATTTCACCAGTTTACCATACGTTTCCCTTTCGATTTTTGACAGAGTCCGTGTTATCCGAGTTTTTGCTTATCCGAGGTACCCACGGTCCACATTACCTAAGAACCGTGGCTCTACTGTAGTATATTTTTGAATTATAAATCATCATCATCATTAGTTATATCTTCAATAATCATTCTCTCATTCACATTATTTTCTCTCATGTTATTTTCATTATTTTCTTGAATAATTTCACATATTTCGTTTCTATTTGTATTGCATTGAAGGAAAAGACACTATCGGCTTATGGTAACTTAAGTAAGTAACAGATATTTTAGATTGAAAATTATCTAAAAATCACTTAATTACCACGTCAATCGTTGTTCGTTAGGCCTACCTTCACACTGTATATTATTGAATCGAGGCGTTATGGTATGGTGGGGTACAGTGGGTACGCGAGATTGCGTTCCAATACCCAGGCAAAAAAGGCCCAAAAATTTCACATCAAAAATAGATTTTTACTTTACTATTATATCGCTGGATTCCATCTACTCGGTAGCAGTTAGCAGTAGGCGTAGTGTTAAATAAATATTCTGCTTTAACTTATTACTGCTGTCGTACACACGCGTACCCAGCACGACGGCAATGAAAGCCCACGCACGTCGCGGGAGGCGCTCTGCAGGCTACACGGAAGCCCGCACACGATCCGAAGCCTAACATTCGAATATGTAATTAGTTCTATAACAGAAGTTACAGCAGTCAGTCCGTGCGCTAACGACCCAGGGCCCTCGTATGGAAACTGTTGTCGTTGTCGTTACATCGGCGCCCGTAAGGCAAGGAGCCCACAAAGGAGCCGAACAAAATTTAATGTGACTTTAAAAAGAAACAACAAAATTTAAAATATCGGCGATGATATGCAATAACTCTCTTTACACGTCAAATACAATTTATAATAGGTTAAATTGTAAAACAAATGTATCTCAATGAACTATATAAACCCATGCCTATAAGATAAAAGATATGTATGAAGGCCCTTGCCGGGTCCTACTGCATTAGGTTATTTAATCCCTTAACTACTAAACTAAAAGCATCTAATAGGTCTGACGGGCCCTTCCCTACCGGCTTATCCTTTTAAATACTTTAAAGGTACGGCTATACACACCCGTTACGTCACGTCCATTCCCGTCATTTTAGGTAGGGTGGCTATATACACCCGTCACGTCACGTCCATTCCCGTCATTTTAGG
>JAGFPH010000043.1:592810-629782 GCA_018207615.1 Philaenus spumarius
GGGGGGGGGGGGTGCAAGGGCTAATTTCAAAATTTGGTGACGACTTGCACTAGGAAACACTATAACGAACTAGTATTTCAAATTTCATCAAAATCGACTGGGTAGTTTTTTCTATTTTGGAGGCAACAGGAAAATCATTTTTTGTCAAATTATTGAAAAACTGAGTTCGTCTATCTCAGTCGTTTTGCAACCTAGAAATTTCGTTAGTAGCTCATTTTAAAGAGCTTAAAAATTCACGAAGAAAGTTATTCTTGTACTTTTTTGATTATCCTTATAGTTTCTGTGTAAAATGCATCAGCGGCATGCGCATCATCAAAGGGAAGTTGTGCAGAGAAATATATGCAGTGCCGTTGGTCTTTCGTTTGGTTTGGGGTTTTTCGCAGACCTACCGGTCTGCATGATATCTGTAGTTCTGTCCATTGTACGATTCCATTTCCTTAATATGCTCTAACTTCATAAAGCACGCTGCATACGTCACAAGACCGTAACCAGGAAAACTTTTTGGGGCGGGTCAGGTCAGGATCGGGGATTTGAACCCTTTTAACACGTTCACTGCTAAGGTCGCACATGTGAGCTTGACACTGGTAAAATTTAGGTAAAAACCTAAAAATCGGCGCCTCCACCAACTTATTACGTAGGGCATTTCTTATCAATTGGTAACTCGCTTGGCTCTCTAATTATTTTTGAGTGAGAGAGTCACAAAGACAATATTCAAATTAATCCCACCAAGGACATATAAATATATCTTTTATTTAAATTGTGTACATATACCTAACACAGAGATATTAATTTATCTAACAACAATCAGTCTTAATACCACTCGAGTAAAAGCATCGAATCCAGGGGGCGGAGCCAACTTTGAGAAGGCTGGCCTATGATATTACATTGGTAAATCGCTCGAGCGAGACTAGAATATCGCTTGTATACACTTTCGTTTTTACTAATGCCGGTCTTATTTTTAGTTTCCGCCATGTGCGTTCGACAGTTAAATTTACAGAAAGCTTCAATGTACGGTTAATAGGTAACAAAATTCGTCCCGATGTTTTACTGCTATCAAGTGACTCGACTGAAAATCATATGTTTCTTCTTGTTTATAAGCCAATACCTTTACTAAAAATTTATAATTTACAATTTTTGTCACTTAAGTTATAATTTAGATGTTCATGAACGATTTCCTGCAAATTACAAAAGATTAGCGTAAAAATTCGATGAAAGATATGTTATATTGAAGAGGACTGTATGGGACTGTTTCGTCCTGGCATTGCACACCCTTATCTACATAACTCTTATGACTAACTCTACGGGCAAAACTGAGTTCATCAACTTAACAAAGATCTCAAATACGGACATCAATAAAATAAATAATTACTAAAATTAAAAAACTAATTAAACTTATTCTACATAACTTGAACAAAACAATTTCCCCGAATATTCACAAGAAATGTGCCTTAGCCTTATTTTGTCCTCGTGACTTCTTCCGGCTAGATCGTCTCGTCTTGACGTACACCTCGGCCGGTTCCACCCAAAAAGCCCCGTCTCGAATGTATTCCCCTCTAACAACTTTGCACCCGCTTATTCTTACTCGTATAGCTAATTCGTTGGCTTACTATAAAATGCAACTATGCGATTTGACTTCATCGCGTGTTGGTCCGTACCAATAAAATTCTACTTCTAATATAATTACCTAAATATGAATTAAAAAATCACTCGTCTCACTTCGTAACATTAGGCAATACTTTCTTATTCGCTTCCCCGTCAGAGCTTGAACTATTTACCAGGTAATCTAGAAAGTAGTCGTACCTGGTGCTTTATCGCATTTACATTATAGATATTATTTTTTGAAACTTAATTTAACAAAGTAATATATTATTTATTTAGGGGCCCACACACGATCAGTTTAACTGCGCAGTTTATCTGTGCAAATAAAACTGCACGATTGTGTGCTGTGTGGACTACTTCAGTTTTCTCCTCAGTTCCGTTCTCAGTTCTCTCGGTTTCTCGTGCACTATAGTCACAGTATACGCGTCAATGAAATTCAGAAGTTGTTCTTTTTTCGCCATGGCGGTGACAACAGAAGAGTAAATAATACAATAAAGAGTTGACGTGCGTGGCTAGAAACTACTAGACAAGACTGTGCAAACTGTTCGATTAACTGCACAGTTTATCGGTGCAAAACCTGCGTAAAAATCTGCCAGAACTGCGCAGTTTCCTCAGTTTATCGCTCAAACATTGATGTCACACGTGATAAACTGCAAAGTTAAACTGATCGTGTGTGGGCCCCTTTATAATGTTATTAACTTGAAAAGGGTAGTGCTGTGCCTGCTTGCCACCGAATTAAACTATGGCTACACGAACGTAACTGACCTGACCACTGTTCATCCGCCAGACATTATTCATGCGGGTTACTTACTGTAAGTTTGCTTGTAGGTTGTAGTTTTTCGTACAGTGTTCTTGTGCAGTGTGAGTGCTCCGTAATCTATACTTATAAAAGCCAAATACCATTGACTCATCACAGTTTCTCCAAAACCACGAGCCCTACAAACATGAAATTTGGCACTAATACACTTTATAGGCTCTAGACGCGCACTAAGAAAGGGTTTCCGAAAATTCGAAATTTTAGGGGGGGTTTTGGGAGGTCAAAGTTACTAAACCACGATTTCTCAAAACCTACCGAACGGATTGCAATGAAATGTTTTATGTAGCTTCCTCTAGGGCCATAGATGCTCGCTAAGAAAGGGTTTCAAAAAAATTTAAAGGGGGTTGGGGGGGTCAAAGTGACTAAATCACGATTTCTCCAAAACTACCGAACGGATTGGAAAGATATTTGGTATGTAGCTTCCTCTAGGGCCATAGATGCTCACTAAGAAATGGTTTCAAAAAATTCGAATTTTTAGGATGGTTTGGGGGGTCAAAATTACTAAATCACGATTTCTCCAAAACTACCAAACTGATTGGAACGAAATTTGATATGTAGCTTCCTCTAGGGCCATAGATGCTCAATAATAAAGGGTTTCAAAAATTCGAAATGTTAGGAGGGGTTTTGTCGGGTCAAAGTTACTAAATCACGATTTCTCAAAAACTACCGAACGGATTGGAAGTAAATTTAGTATGTAGTTTCCTCTAGGACCATACGTGCTCAATAAGAAATGGTTTTAAAAAAATTATAATTTTTAGGAGGGTTTGGGGGGGTCAAAGTTACTAAATCACGATTTCTCCAAAACTTCTGAACGGATTGGTATGAAATTCTGTACGTAGCTTCCTCTAGGGCCGTAGATGCTGATAAGAAAGGGTTTCAAAAAATTCGAAATCTTAGGCGGGTTTGGGGGTTACTAAATCACAATTTCTAGAAAACCACCGAACGGATTGGTACGAAATTTGGTATGTAGCTTCCTCTAGGGCCCTAGGTGCTCGCTAAGAAAGGTTTAAAAAAATTCGAAATTTTAGTGGAGGTTTGGGGGTTGGTCAAATTTACTAAAAATCCCCATAAGAAATACATAGTGTAATTTATATTTATTGATATAATATATTTTTAGTTAATATAGCCTACATTTAACTATGATTTGTCTATCCGTGCAAAGCCGGATCGGGCCAGTTAGACAATCATAAAATACTCGAAACTATAAAAGACATAACACTGAAAACAAACAAAACTGCCATTAAAATTATTACGACCGGTGGAATAACAAGACAGTAGCCTACGTAGTTGGTGTATCCGCCGCAAATAAACAACTGCTACTCTGCTATGAGATCTGTTTTTGTCGACGCTCAGTGGACTAGTGGAGGCTCAGTTGGGTAGAGCGAGAGGCGAGATCGGGCTACATAGGTTCCACTCCATCTAGTGACGCTGGCTTTTTCCCCGTGTTATTCCACTCCGCCTTGGCCTCAATGTACCCTCCCTCGAGTTGCCTCTGGTTTAAATTAATGTTTTACCAATCGTGGACCCTGCTAACACAAAACCTTATGAAAATCCTAGAAGTAAAAAAACTATAAATGTCACTTGTTAGTATTGACAGCTATTTGATTAGCGTTTACATACTCAAGGCTGCAGTGTGGGCTAACATGCTGGAGAAGGGCTTAGTCCTGAATATTGTGACCTTTACAATGGTACAAAAATGTGTAAAGAGAAACACAATCTTACTTTATTTACTATTTTATTTTTTGCCAAAAATCGTTCACCGACATACATACCATAAAACAATAAATTCATAATTATAACTATATGCAATAAGTAAACCATATATACTAGGAAAGTGCACAAAATTAATAACACACATCATGAACTTGTGCTGGCAATATATATACCGTCCCTTGCGCCGTAACGTGGGCTCTTATGGGTCTACGTGTGAGATGCATTGTTGACTTGAGCGGTGCATCGTCTGATCTCGTTTTTCTCGTCTTGTCTGTTCTTGTTCTTTCTTGTCTGTTCTTATTTTTATTGCCGCACTTGTTACTATACTTGTTACTCACTTGTTCTTATTTTTTTACTTTCTTGTTTTGTCTGTAGTCGTTTTTTTCATGCCTTATCTGTTCTTGTTCTTTCTCGGCTGTTCTTGCTTTTCTTGTCTATTCCCGTTGTTTTCTTGTGTTATCTGTTCTTGTTCTTCTTGTCTGTTTTTGTTTTTTCCCGTCTTTTCTTGTTTCACTTGTTTGTCTGTACTCGTTTTTCTTATCTTATCTGTTCTTGTTCTTTCTCGTCTGTTATTGTTTTTCTTGCTTCGTCTGTTCTTGTTTTTTTTTCTCGTCTTGTCTGCTTTTGTTTTTTATCGTCTCATCTCGGGGTTTCTCCCTATTTTCCTTCTTTTCTCGTTTTGTCGTCTGAGGTTATCTTTTCTATTTGAAGCATGTAAATTTCAGTTTTTTTAGACGCCATTTCAAAATATTTGGAGATATGACCAAAGTTTAAATACAAAAATATTCCCCTTTAGAATACCTATAATTTGATACTACTTGGCCTACCTATCTTGTCATTTAAATTTTTTAGTTGAGGGCTTTATTATTCCCCAAAGTTCTACATTATATAAGGTTGGGAAAATGTTGGAAAACAAGTTGAGTTTCAACTTGCGGTTGTTAAATCTCAAGTGGGTCATTATTTGAAAGGGTATAGATAGGGTCTATCATTAGCAATTTTTGGTAAAATATTTAGTATACACTGAGAGTAAAACCGTTAAGTGGTAGTAAATAAAATAAGAGGAAACAAACAATTTAGTACATTTAGAGCAGCCATCTTGAAACAGGACCAAGATTTTTTTTCAAAAAGATCACTTTTAAAATGATGTAACACTCAACCAATATTTACAATTATTTAAATGTCTTTAAAATACACTTACCCCACCCCCACCCCCACCCCCACCATTTGGGGCACTAGGATTAGGACAAATATTTTACTTATATTCTTTATGTGTTTCAGTTGAAAATAAGTGTACAAACTCATTCATTTTCCCACAATATATCTGAGGTATAGCCTACTGTTACAACGACATATTATCTTGTTTGGATAAAACAATATTTTTATTACACAACCTTGAAATGAAAATTCTTTATGCAAAGCAAAAATTGTAACATACCAATCTATAATTCAATCTATAATAGAATCAATGCTACCTAACCTAAATGAAGCAAAAGATTAATCTTTAAAAACATAATTACTAGGCTTGAGTTCTAGGCTATACAGTAATTACTTACTGACCTACTTGTTCGTTCGTGTTCGTAATAATGACTCTTCTTAAGTAATGCAGGTAGCCGGTGCGAGTTCGAGTGCCAACGTTGGTCGGTGTTATGGTATAGATAATTAGTCCGAGTAATGGTCATTGCTACATTTAACCTTAAATACAACAAACTTTATCAAAAACTCACTTCATTCAAATAATGTGTTCAATCTTTCATCCACTTCTTTCTACAAATTAACATGTTCACAGTTTGTATTTAGTTTTCTATATATTTTAGTAAATTTAATATTTCCTTTTTTTTGTAACTGTCTTACAATCCGATGTAACTAATGTAAATATTTAATTTTTTTTTGTGCGGTATCGGTTGTAGACCTATATGAAATCAATTGTCTTAGCCTTAAAAATATAGTAAAATATGAATGCAGATGAAAGCGTTTTCATTTGCATTTTATATAGTCCAGGATCTGAAGGGGGTTGAGTATGCATGGAAAGCCTGACGCAATTTTATTTCTGATTATTGTTATAGGCACTATAGTGATCATGAAAAACCATGTTGTCGCGCCCCAGAGTGGTCGACATCACTGGGGGAAAGGGGGGAATATGGTGGGGGCGCCGTTTATTAAAACGCTTATAACTTTAGAACCGTTCAAGATAGAACATTGAAAAGAGCGACAATATACTTCATAAAATATGAGCTTTAAGAAAGGTTATTACGTTTATAGTCGTATAGTTGTTTGTTTATGAGTAAAGAGAATTTTTATTAGTAAATGAACAAAAATGGTGATTCAAATAAGCAAAACCAATAGTTTCGTACTAAGAAAATCACTTAATAGGTCAAATATAGACATTTAAGTTATTAAAACTGTTTCAATAAATTTAAGAAAGCATGTTGAATTGTTAATGCTACTGTAGAGGTGTTTTATACGTAGCACTAATATATACAAGTGCTCCGCGCGCGCCACCGGCGACGACGAAAAACCCCACATTTTTTACCTTGTTCTAGTTTCTTTTTAGTTTTTATTACGAAGGACTGGTTTGACAAAAAAAAAATCATTCAATCCTTTTTTAAAGAACAGTAAATTTACTACAATCTATATAATACAAATGAATTGTTGTTCCTTTGTAAGCGCATCACTTGAGAACGGCTGGACCAATTTGATTATTTGTTGTTTTAAAATGCTCGTAATAGTCCGAACTAGGTTTTTATATAAAGAAAAATTTGAAAAGTTTCCCAAAAAAGTTTCAAATTTGGACAATCTTAACAGCCTCTTTTGTATGGATTTAAGACTATAGCGCACAAAATCAGCTGTTCGTATAAAATGCTTAGTAACACATGTTTGTTTACATTCATTACCATAGCAACTTTAGTTAGCATTTAATCAGTTTATCATTGTTCAAAACCAACAGCTTTTTTAGGTTAGATTGACCAACTTAAAGCAAACAAAAATCAACTAAAAATGCTTACTATATTCTAATTCAATTCAAACATTGGTTGTTACATATTATATATAAAACAACTGATTTGCATCAAAAACTGAACATAATTTTAGGTTATGCCTACAATGAATCAAAACACGTTTATTTGCAACCAATTGGGCTAAATTTAGAATCAGGGTTTTTACAATTCTTCACAACTATCAGTTTTTTTAGATTAGGTAAAAGCAAACAAAAGGTTTACTGTATTATCTAAAAAGGTTTACAAACTATAAACCTAAATTTGTGTAGTATATTCTTAAGTGGCATAAAAACCATTTTGCAATTCGATCACTTAAGTCAATGTAATGAAATGGAATAACTACTGTACCCTTTAAATTAAATCAAGCAATAGCGAAGCATTGCCGGATCCACTAGTATAAAATACAAATCATCTTCCTGAGGATAATACTTTTCAAGTTGCAGCCATTCAAATTTCAAGCAAATTTTAAAAATTTTCTAAAATTGTTAGTTTTTAGATAGCATTTTTGTTTTTTCACCGTAAAACAAGGGTTTTTCAGCAAAAATGATAAGGGCTAATTTTAAAGTAGAGAAATATAACTTCAATATGTGACCGAAGTGGAACTTCTACCATGAATAGCTTCTGAGATACAGCTGTTTGAATTTTTGGTACACTTCAAAGAAATAAATAATGTGGAATGTAAAACAACCAAAAGTAATTGAAAAATGTAAGTTGTTATTACTAGGGTACAGTTACATACAATAACATAACAATACATCAAATAAAAGAGTTTATATTTAGGAAAATACAAAATGTTATATAACTTCTTTTACAGTAAAATATTACAGTTGTTATTTTTGCTTTTTCATTTAACAATACTTTACTTTTAGTGATATCGAATAGTGAGTATCAAGTCAGACGTATTAACACTTTTCTTGAAATGTTAATTTGGGTAAGATAAACTTTTCGGATAGCCTAATAACTCATGGATTAATAGATCCTAGATGTGAATATCCCTTTGATTTGCTAGCACTACTTTTCAGTTAATGTTTGTTGGTGAAGGGATTTTCTTTGTTTCCTTTGCTGTTTTTCAGGCATTGTTTTGAAGACATTGTCATCACAGGCCTCCTCCTGATTGACTCGTACAAAACTTTTAATTTGGCAACAATTCTTTGCCTCTTAAAATTATTTAACAGAATTTTCCCATTTTCTTGTAAGTTAAATAGAAATTTTGATGTTTCTTCTGTGAAAATAACTCCACTCACTATGTTTCTCAACTCTAAAGGGTTGTCTTGTTCATTTATAAATTTAATAATAAGTTGCACGTCATTTTCATCTCTTTCCACCCTTGTATTCTCCATTCTTTATGTCGCAATGTCACATGCCCTAATAGCTGCTGTTCGACCTTGCTCATTTTTATCCTCGCTTTTTCTTGGAGTTGTTGTGTATTTGTACCACAAATTTGGATCAAAGCACCTCATTGAACTACAGTCAACTCTGGGTTTCTCATTCAGTTACAATGACACCTTGGTTCGTGTGGATGTCGGAAAGCAGGATTGAAATGTTTAGCCATATGTTCTTTTTTCTGTGGTGAATCGTGTGACAATGTGCCGGAAATAGAACGACTTAATTTCTCTCGAAATTGAAACACTAAGCGAACTGGGTGATGATGATCCAGAGTAGTACAGTAAAATTAGTCCAAAAAATACCCAAACTGGAGAATCAAAAAAAAAAAAAAGGTCTGATTGTTGGAAGTTGTTTATTAACCTTTGCTCTAAATGTGGTAAAAAGTCTCCACTGATATAGCGTCGGGTTTTGGGTGGGAGGGGAGAAGGGGTAAAAATGTGTGTTTTTAGGTTCTTTTGTAAATATTTCATAAACCCTTCACTTTAGAGCTTAGTTTGTTCTATAACTTTTTAAAGTAAATTAAATTCTCTACAAAAATGGTTCTGTAGGCCTACTTTTTTTGCTGCGATCAATAGTTTTGAAGATATGGACGGGTAAAAATAAGGTATTTCTCTAGGTTTGTTTGAAAACGTGATTAAATTGACAATTTCTTACCACATTACCGAATTAGGGGGTAATGTTTTGAAAATACGCCCTAAAAAACTTAAAAGACACACATTTTTTACCCCTTACCCCTCCCACACCCAAACCCGAACACACATTTAGAGCAAAAGGTAATGAACAACTTCAAACAATGAGACCTTTGTTTTTTGTTGTTGTTTTTTTATTCTCCAGTTTGGGTCTAATTTGACTGTACTAGAGAGTGTTTGCGTGGTTCCGCTTTTCAATGTTGACAGGTTTTCATTTGAGAAGGAAAGGGCAGTGAATTAGACAAAGAACTTACCTCAATCCCAGGCACTTCAAAGAGGTGCCGGATATAATATTTAGGTATTTATTATGTTATATAACATTTTTTATTTTACTAAATATAAATTTTTTTATGTAATGTGATTTGATATTATTGTATGTAACTGTACCTTAGTACCAACAACTAAAATTTGTCAACTACTTTAGTTCTTTTTTACATTCCATAATATTACTTATTTCTTGGAAGTGTACCCGAAATTCAAACAGCTGTATCTCAGAAGCTACTCATGGTAGAAATCCCATTTCGGTCACATAATAAAGTTATATTTCTCCACTTTAAAGTTAGTTCTTATCAGTTTTACTGAAAAACCCTTGTTTCACTGTGAAAAAACACAAATGCTATCTAAATACTAACAATTTTGGAAAATTTGCTTGAAATTTGAATGGCTGCAACTCGAAAAGTATTATCCTCAGGAAGACGATTTTCATTTTATATTGTGGTAAATTTACTGTTCTTTTAAAAAGGATTGAATGATTTTTTTTGTCAAACCAGTACTTCATACTAAACATTAGAAAAAACTAGAACAAGGTATAAAATGTGGGGGTTTTCGTCGCCGGTGGCGAGCGCGGAGCTTTTGTATATATTAGTGCTACGTATAAAACATCTCTACAGTAGCATTAACTGTTCAACATGCTTTCTTAAATCTATTGAAGCACTTTTAATAACTTAAATATCTATATTTGACCTATTGAGTGATTTTCTTAGTACAAAACTATTGGTTTTGCTTATTTGAATCACCATTTTTGTTCATTTACCAATAAAAATGCTCTTTACACATAAACAAACAACTATACGACTATAAACGTAATAACCTTTTTTAAAGCTCATATTTTATGGAGTATATTGTAGCTTTTTTCAATGTTCTATCTTGAACGGTTCTAAAGTTATAAGCGTTTTAATAAACGGCGCCCCCACCATATTCCCCCCTTCCCCCCAGTGATGTCAACCACGACAACATGCCTTTTCATGATCACTATAGTGCCTATAACAATAATCAGAAATAAAATTGCGTCAGGCTTTCCATGCATACTCAACCCCCTTCAGATCCTGGACTATTTACACCTAAATACATATACAGGATGTTCCAATATTCACTTTATTATTATTAAACGTACAAACAAAACGTCTTTTTTTACAATTAAAACTATTGTCCGAAAAACGATAAAAAATCTGAATTTTTACTTTAAATTTTTTTTAAATTACTATGTAATTTTATTTTCTGTACTAGAGCGAGAAACATTTTTACAATTTAATTTTTGAAATTACTTAGGAAAAATCTCTCAAATGTTACAAATTTTAAAACATTTTCTGAACATTTGATTAACAAGAAGAAATTTAATACGCTCTTTTGCATATGAGAATGGAAAAAATACTCGAAAAGTGGAAACAATAAAAAAAAACCTATAATTGTATTTATTTATTAGCTTAGCCACATTACAGCATAGGCTGAAATTACGGGAATTTCCTTTGTCAGATGGAGAGTCACAATATTCAAATCTAGTCTAAAATAGTTGTATAAAACACATTCAAACAAATACAAACACAACTTAACACTAACAATTTTTAACTTATAATAATTAGGAAAAAAAATGAAAATTTGTATAAATTAATACAATTTTGTCACATCATAACCTAATCATAAACCTGGTGCATATAATCATCTGTAGAATAGAAAGAATTTTCCTGTAGAAGGGAAAGAGCTTTTCTAAAAATGTTTGGACAGGAAATGTTATAGTATGCCCTAAAATGATCTGTTAGTTGATTTGGTACAATCTAATGCTACTATAATAAGGAGAAACTTTAAACATGGTTGTTCTACGAGGAAGTTAATTAATCTAGGGTAGTCCATCTAAAACTGCTGGAAGAAATTGTAAATAAAATAATAACCATATTTAATTACTAAACCACATTTTCTATGATAAGTTTTCTAATTAAGTGATGGAAATGTTAGTATGTATATAAGTGGCAAAGGCCGTCAGCCCCCTATAATTTTGAAATCCAAAAACTTGGAAAGTTTGAGATTTTGAAAAAAAGTTCTGATTAAATTTGCATGCAAAAAACTCAAAAACTCCAACTTTGGGTTTGCGTTTTGAAGGTTTTTGTTGTTAATATTAACATTCACAAATAAGAAGCAAGTTATAATTTCCAATCCAAAAATGTTAGGCAAATGAAAATATTTCTGTACCAAATAAATCAAATAAATTAATTGTCTTCTTTTAAACGATGTTCTATGAAATTTAGTTCCAACCCTTGTTATTGTGTCAACACTGACTTACCATGCCATGCACTGCGCCAGGCTGCCAGATTGCCAGATTGGGGTTTTTTACTAAGATTGGGGAAAATTTTAAAGTTTCGGGAAATATTGGAGAAAAGGAAATGGTGGGGAAAAGCATGGGGAATTTTTTTCAATAATGTGATGAACATGTAAAAACTTGAAAACTCTTAAAGTACTCAGTATAGCATGTGCAGTGTTAAAACCCTAGTTAGAGAAATCATTTATCAAAAACATTCCGAGGGTGAGCCTCCAGGGTCCCATCTCCACTGGGATTTATTCCACACTACATAACCCAGAGCCCCACCACAGAAGTTGTTGGACAATATAGTCAAAATTGTTGGGAAATTTTAGATTTTGCCCCACCCAATAATTTGTTGTAGCAACATCTCTGTACACATATATACGTATGTGTATTTGTACATATAAGCAGTGTCTTCTCAAAATTATAAAATGTCCTAATTTTCAAATTCTTAGAGTTACCTCAAATGAACAAAAAATATATCTTTGTAAGTAAAACATTATTCACATTGAATTCACTTCACCCTGTTATTTTGTATTTTTCTGGAAAAGTACTTCCGAGTCGACTATGGAAAGGGTTTTTAAAATCCAGAAAAACTCAGTTAGGAACATTCTTAAAAAACAAAAAAGTGAGATATGGGCCGTAGTGCATTGTATTCATTTCACCGAAAAAAAAAAGAAAAAAAAATTAAAATTCACCAATGTTTATTTAAAAAAATATACCTATATACCATAACTTGCAAAATGCTTTAAAAAAATAAACATCGGTGAAATTTTTTTTTTTTTTTAACAGGTACGTTAAACACATAAAAAAATGCATTACACCGATGTTTATTTTTTTAAAGCATTTTGCAAGTTATGGTATATAGGTACAACGTTTTGGACATTATTACTCATGTAATTTAAGCAATACGGGGATTTTTGTATAAAAACACATAAGTCTAAATTATTTGAAAAGAAGTCCTCATATCCCGGAGCAAACATTTTATCCTGGAACATTACTTTAACGTTACAACTCAAAAATTGCATTACAAAAATGTTTGCTCAGTGTTGTGTATTATTCCTGTAAGGAATAAATTGTGTGTATTGTAAGCTTAAAAACATTTCAGCTTAAAAAGTGACTATCAATCTTACGACACAAGAAAAAAAGGAGACCTTAGATGTGACAAGCATAGATTGAATATCTATAAAAGATTCCCTGCCCAAGCCGAATTTTGTTTATTTGATAAACTCTTAAGTCTCTAAAATTTACTATCACAAAATAGAAATTTAAGTCAGACTTAAAGAGACTTTAGTTTCTGAGGAATATGTATTCAGTGGATGAGTTCTGTTTGTAGGCGTTGTGGATTGAGTTTTGGTGGTCTCACTCTGTCCTACTTCTAAGTAAATGTTTAGAGTGTATATTCAGTGGATGAGTTCTGTTTGTAGAAGCTGTGATTTGAGATTTGCTTTTCTCACTCTGCCCTATATCTAAATAAATGTTTAGAGTGTATATTCAGTGGAGGAGTTCTGTTTGTAGGCGTTGTGGATTGAGTTTTGCTGACCTCAGTCAGTCCTACTTCTAAGTAGATGTTTAGGTGTATATTCAGTGGATAAGTTCTGTTTGTAGCCGCTGTGGATTGAGATTTGATGGCCTCACTCTGTCCTACTTCTAAGTAAAGATTTAGGTGTATATTCAGTGGCCGAGTTCTGTTTGTAGCCCTTGTGGATTGAGTTTTGCTGACCTCAGTCTGTCCTACTTAGAAGTAGATGTTTAGGTGTATATTCAGTGCATAAGTTCTGTTTGTAGCCGCTGTGGATTGAGATTTGATTTCCTCACTCTGTCCTACTTCTAAGTAGATGTTTAGGTGTATATTCAGTGGATAAGTTCTGTTTGTACCCGCTGTGGATTGAGATTTGCCGGCCTTACTATACTTCTAAATAAATGTTTAGTGAGTATTATTTATTATGTTTATTAATTTGTAGTATTTAAAAAAATTCATGTTGTTTAATAAGTTTTTCGTTTTGTTTTTTTGTGAGTTTTAACTATGCCGGTAGTCTATTGTTGTAAAAATATTATGTATTTATAATGTTCCTAAATAAATTTATTTTTCTCCAAAGCACTTGAAATTTATACATTTTGTATTTTTAGTATGAGTAGTTTTTAGTCGGTTGCTCTTTGTTTATTGCCTTCATTTGTTTGTGTGTTTACAACTTGATTTTATTTTTAATTCTTAAGATGTTTTATATATTGCTACGTAGTGAAATGAGTTTTTTTTAAATGTTATATCATATATAAATTGCTAAATGTATAAATGATAATAATATGTGTTTATAAGAAATATCTTATTGTATTGGTGTGGTACAATTTGTGGTGAAACCACAATCACAACATTGTATTTTAAATTTGGTTGAAGGTGGGGAAGGCAAAGGCAAAGGCTTTAAACATCAGAGAAACATTTGAGAGGGTTCCTTTTAGATGAACTAAAGTGCGGTTGAGATGGCAAGAGGCTCTATCTATTTCATCGAAATGATTCAGATTGAAAGTATGCGAAAAATCAATGCGTTTTCACCTGACCAACGTTAAACCTAAATGTTCTTAAAGTAAAATCTATTCTATAAATACAAATATAAAATATAAATGACAGCACATTATCAAAACTAGTTAACAACAATAAAGATGATAAATTAACAACAATAAATAAAAACTAATAAAGGTAACTAAACAAACTTACAATGTATAATATAACAATTTTAAAATAAATTAATTACTATCTCAGTTTATTTATTGCTCTTATCTTGCACTGCTCAAATCCTGACAGAAATGCCTTTGATGTTCTGTGTGTGTTGTAATATAGAGTGCCAATACCCTCTCAATAGGTGCAGTTAATCTTAAGTAGGTAATATTTGGAAGCAGTTGTTTTATATAAAATTTGTATTTAGTACAATCAGTTTTAGGTTTTTTTATATTGGGATAATTAATAATTGAATTGAATCTGTTTTGTACAATTTTGGAAAATTGAGCTCAGTTTTCTGAGTCTGGAATTAAATATGCACAAATGCATAGGGTAATGCTAGTGGAGCTGTCACCATCACAGGTCATCTGAGTGAGGTTGAAATTAAAAGGAAAATACCAAAATGCTAGTGCTTCTACTGTACTAGACATTGACTGTATCTTGTTTGCACAGTGATTCATGTTACATGAAATGTTTTCAAACCAGATAAATGAACAAGGTAACACACAAAACACACGCTATTCTAGAAATGTTGTTGCCAAAATAAATTAGTTTAGTACCTGTGGTAAGATATAAGGCTTTACAAAATCCTATTCAGCCTACAGAAGCATGTAGTTTTCCAAGTTCTCATTAATTTGAAGTTGCAGACATTTCTCGAAATAAGCTAAGCACTAAACAGATTATGTTTTCCCCTTGTGTTAAGAGTTCAAATTTTAGGTAATATGTAGAATTTGTACAACAGAATTGAAGGGATTTAATATTGTGTCTACCAAGGAAGTTACCGTATGCTTTTTTTTATCTTCAATCCCAGTATTTTCCACCCTTGCAGTAGCCTCTGGGGTTGCCTTCAGCAAAAGAAGTCACAGGAAAACGATTTTATTTAATATTTAGAAGGTTTAAACAAATTTTGAATTGGCTTGATAATTTGTCTACTGAAGACGTAGCCAATATTTTTGCTTTGCTGCCTCATTTTGATCACCCTTTGCAGTAAGGTTTGGTCGAATTCAAAATTGTTTCACACAAAAGTTTCAGATACTTTTTGAAGGTATACAATAATAGTTCTGAACGGATTCGATATTGTGCCTACTAAGGTAATTAAGAATTGAAAATAGCCACATTTTGCTAAGCACAAAATTTAATTGTAGTTTGAAAAGTTTCAGACAAAAGATTTTGGTAAAGTTAGTAGATTAAGTATCATTTTTTGAACGTGCTCGATATTGTGTCTACTAAGTTTGTAATACATTTTTTGTTCTGTGACCTAATTTATATATTCCCTTGCTGTAGTGGTTGTTTGTATCAAAATATGTCGAGCACAAAAGTTTTAGATAATATTTAAAAGTTTTACAATAACTTTGAATGGACTTGACACTTTGTCTACTAAGGGGGTTATGACATTTTGTGTGGTCAACACCTATATTTTTTCCTCCCTCTGAGGTGGGAGCTTAACGGTTAGTGTTATCAAAATCTTTTCAAACAAATTTTTGTGTTCTTCTCGTAGCAGGTATAATAACTTCAAACAAATGCAATATTTTTTCATATTAAAGGAGTTATAGTGATTTTTCTGTTTTCAAAAACACTCTTTTTTCTACCCCATTGGTTCATTAACAAACTCAACTGAAATTTTCTATCTATGTATTTTTTGTACCTATCACTCTAGAAGTAATTTGTGCAAAATTACAGCGGTTATCATTTCCATAAAAAAGTTATATATACATATAAAATTTTTTATTTGAACACGGTTTTACAATCTATCTAGGGACCATGAAAGTAAAAACTAGGTAGACATTTTCTGGAAGTCACAATATGGTAATAATTAACTGCAATAAATTATTTTTTTGAAAAATCCTGGCTGCACGACTGTGTGATGTGTGATGGCTTCAATAATGGAAATAATCTGATCTCAGAGATTGTTTAAGGGACGGATTAAGATTACTGTTAACAACATTTTTGACATATGGACTACATATGGACATATGAAAACTAATAGCTTAAGATCAGGACTTTTAGGTGGCCAGAGGTACAGACCAGTTTATCAATCCACTACATTTTCGCTTTAAATATTTAAGGCTATATCTTTGGATTATGAATCCATATTACACATTACTGGTACACAAAACTGCGTGTATACTATATATGTTTGTATTTTTCAGTACTCTTTTAAATCGATTCATAATATGTAAAACTGAAAGCGTAAAAACGATAAGGGAAGAAGTACAATTTTCAGTACAGTACAAGCAAAACAAAATGGTCAAAAATATCGATATTATAAAATATTTCTTATGGTAGAAAATATCAATATTCAGATTTTTCAAATTATTATAGTTTATTTTCTTTTGTGTAAGCTCATACTGAATTAAAAAAGATTTGGAACTAAAAATGATAATATCTAAAAGGTTGATGTCAAGGCTGAGAAAAGAAAAGGAAGTTCTTGTCATTATAACTTCTCCTGAATTCTAGTGGCATTTTAGCAAACTAAGAGTAGTTTAGCCTAAAAGAAGAACATTTTCTGATTTAAAAATAATACCTTTGATTATAGACCTTTTCTAATATTGGAAATAAAGACTTTTCTTATTGAAATTGTGTTTAAATACCTAATTTTAAATTTAATGTGTTCGAAAAATTATTGTTTTAATAGTTGTGCGTAACAGTATTGTCTTTGAATTTTCAATAAAGTAAAAAGTACAAATGGGTTGGTACTTTCCGCAAGTATTTGTGTGGAAAGCTATGTCCCATTTTAATTATTTAACAACCCTTTAATGGTGAACATTATGTGTTTATACTTTTATGTGTTGTGTAGTGCTTTGTGTTATGTAATCATCATTTAGAATTTTCGTCTACGACAATGACATAGGTTGTGTCGAAACTAGTAAGACCTAGTAGCAGTAGAGGGAAATTAATAGGACCATTTGAAAGTTAGTAAATTAATTAAAGAATTAAATTGTTAATAATAATAACTCCTACATCGTACTAAATATAATAACTGCATAGAAACTACACTTGGAGCATATTATGTTAGCTTTGCTATAACTTAGCTGTTGCAGATGAAAAAGGTGAAATTTCTGTGAATATCGACCGGCTTAATTGCTTGAAAAACAATGATGACAAGAAATTACTTCATACACTCAATATAATCAATTTGAGTTCAATGTTAGCTACAAAGGACAGTGAAGGTAATGTTATTGTGTATCATAACTTTCCTATAGTCAATTGACCAATTTGATTCCCTGATGTGTGACTAGTAAGGATGACAAGGCATTTTAAAGAATAACTATTCAAAAACATCAAGATTTCTTCTAAAGAAGAATACAAAGACTTTCCATATCCTAAAGTACAACCTGAACCAGTCGCTGAAGCCAATCCCTGTGGAGATCCTGAACTAGAACCCGACCAACTGGACGTAGCAGGACCAATTAAGAAGCGGGGATATTGATTTGTTTAAAAAAACTTAAGAGTTAAAAAAATGTAAAATGTTAGTTAAAAAAAATTTTTGTTCCACTGGCAAAAGGACAATAAAAGTAAGTTGATGTGTATTATTTGTTTCTTAAATTTGTAAAATTTAACAATGGTCCTTTAAAATGCATTTTCTCAAAACTCCTTAAATATTTAACCCATATAACTCTCCATGTCTTAACATGTTTTTCCATTCCTATCACATGTCAGCTGCTAGCCAAAAACACGAATTACCGTGCATATTCGGTCTTATAAGCCTTTGAAGTTGTAATATTAATATTGCCCATCAGAAAGGATTGGTCTTGAAATATTATCTTTGTTCATGCAAACTTTATCAAAGACATCGCAAGCCTACCCCGTCAGATGGTTAAAAATATATATATTGTAGTAAAAGTATGCAAAACATTCCAAGCTGGATACCAGGTTATTAGCTATATCCCGTTAGCTTCGAATCGAGCCAACCACCGTTTGCTTTACTTCCACCCTCCTTCCCTCTAACCTTAGATATGAAAAGCTACCAGGCCTCTAGCTGAGATTTGAACCTGGTATATTCTGATCAGGAGAGTCCCATTAGGTTGTCTATTTTATGTGTATTATTTTCAACAGTTAAGTGACTACTCCTTAAGGAAGTCACAAATAAAATGTAGAAACTTATAATACCATTAAAGTGTAATAAGCAATTCCACGTCTTCCCACGCACCGTCCAAAGAGCTCCGAATGTTGTTCCTCCCAGTATACAATACCCCTTATCCGGTTAATTATATGTCCCCAATTATAGTTCAGTATGAAATAGTAGACCTGTATGTTTCCAAATACTGCCATAATCAACTGATAAAATTTTACCAACTTGACTCCTAATTTATGGATTACATTACTTTTATTGAATTTACAAACTTCATTTGACTATTAACTAAAATTTAATAGAACAAATTAAAGGAGACATGTAACTGTAAAATCTGAAGCGGTTTAGCTAGTATTTATTTTGAGTTGGGATCATTTTAAAGTGGACCAAAAGTTTGGGTTAAAAATGTAGCTCTAGTTTGTTGTTTTAGTAAACATTTTCGATACTAGACTAATAGTTTTTTGTACAATAGGCACAAGAGAACAAAAGTATATAAATCCAAATTAAACTGCAATTTAAAAATAGCAATAGATTCATCTGACCTTGAATAGCAATAATATTATTCTTTGAATCTAATACTTGTAACTGATAACAAATATGTAGCTTCATCTCGTGTGCACATAAAATATTTTATCTCAACATCATTATATTCTATGTTTACGAAGTAAGGGTGTACAATGCCTTAATGGAACAATGAAACAGTTGTACAAATCATCATCAAATTTTGAAGGTAAATTGTTATAATGTATACTGGAATTCATTTTCGTATATCTAAACTATGACTTGTTGTAAACAAAAACCATAAATATGAATAAGCAATATTCTATTTGCGCATGAGAGTATTTCTAATGAAATATCATACCACCAATGTCCTAAATATTGACTAAACTCTTTGAATTTGATGCATTTAATAAAGTGGTATTGCATACTCTTAAATTGTAGGATTACATTATTATCATATCACAGGCATACGTTAATACGTTATTTGAAATTTATTTCTTGTTATTGAACATGTAAAACTATATTATTACCAGTAAACCACGGCAAAATTTTTACACATCCATCGTTGTAGGCTTTGTATAAGTTGAGGAAAACTAATGTTGACAACAGAAATAAATGTAAACAATAATATAGGCTTAAACGTACGTACCTCAGACTGCCAAAACATCAGTAGGGCAAGAGTCGAGGCCGTGGCTAGATTTAACCTTATTCTTACCAATCAATATGTGCAATGGCCCATAAAAATTAAGGATATACTATTAAGGAACAATGATATCCTGGTGATGGGAGCAAATCTGTATATAAATATAAAATACAAACGTAAGATTTACTCAGCAGCCAAGGGTTCCTTAACAACATGTAAGTACCCAATATAATGAACTAAACAATAACAATGATTGGAATAAATTATACATTGGCAGTTTCAACTAGTGAAGAAAAGTGGTGGTTTCCATACACGTTTGACTCACCAGCTAAGGATTCTTTCAATAATATATGTTTTAATAAACTATTCCAATAACAATATATCTATGAAGCCTTATACTACAGGCAAAGTTGAGCTCAATATCAAAAACAAACTCTATTGAAATTCAAGTGTAGTATCAATACTTAATATTCTCAACAAGTATCCCTCACCTTATATTTTCATACGCTGCTCCTTCCAGTCGGCTATTTCGGCTCGACGCACGCACATCTCCTTTCTCTTCCTAGGATGATGGTCTAATCCTGTTGCACACCGTATTTCTCGCGCATAAAGTCCAGGTCCATAACCTGTGTGAATCCAAGTGTTCTTTTGACGAGGTTGTCCTGGGGGATGTTCTATCCTTTGTTTAACTTTCCAAAGGTTTCACAACTCCCCTGTTCGAGCCTCCCGCACTCATAGATCAGGTGTTTTGCAGTTTCCTCCTGTAGTCCACATTTGCACGTGGTGTCTCTGGTGAAAATTCTCATTCTTTGCATAAGTTTCTTCAGGTGGCCGCATCCTGTGACTATACTTACCACCTTCTTGACATTGCTCCTGCTCAGCATAAGGATGTTGGATCCAGTTTGCCTAGATAGACCAGGAAGTCTACCCATACTCAAGCATGGGATGTTCTTCCCCTTCCTTCCGTGTCTAGTGTTGCCCGTTCAGTGACAGCCTAAGTTGTTGTTGTCTTTGATGTGCCGCAGGTCCTGTGAATTCAATAGCTGATGCCGACATGCCTTGGTATCCAATAAAGCGTGATGTTGTTAAGACTTGCCAGCTGTATTGTGGCGAATCCCAGCTTGTTACCAAAGTTTTCTAATCTAAAGTACCATGTTGCTAATTTATTATGTATGATTCGTTGAGTCGTTACTATGCATTGCAAATATAATTTGATATAAAAGTGGTTTTATATTAGTTATGAGTGGTCATAACTCCTGGTAACGGTACACAGTTTTCAGTAATTTCGCTTTTCAGGTCAAATTATATCTATGTAGAATCTGCACTACTAGGAAATTGTCACATTTCTTAACAAATTTACTTAAATAAAAAATCTTAAACAAGCTAACAAAATAACGGGTGTCCAAAAAGTCTCACCCTCCCTTAACTTTGGAACAAGTAGGAATAAGTAAATGAAATTTGGGGTATCTTTATATGACAAAGAGAGGTGCATTTTGGTGTAACCGACCATTTCGTGACCCTTACCCCAATAGGAGGTGGTTGAGAGGGTAATTCAAAAATCTTAAATACAAACCTCCATCAAGTGATACCTCATCATCTTAACTCTATCAAAAATGGCGGCCAGTCAAAGTTAAAAACATTTTATGACTGGCCACCATTTTCGATAGGGTTAAGATAGATACCTCTAATTTGTGCCATTCTTCTTCATTTATCAAGCCCTTTAAAATGACGTATCACTTGATGGGGATTTGTATTTAAGATTTTTGAATTACCCTCTCAACCCCCAATTTTGGGGTGAGGGGTGAAATGCTCGGTTACAAAAAATTCATCTTGCTTTGTCATATAAAGATACCCCGAAGCTCATTTATTTATTCCTACTTGTTCCAAAGTTAAGGAGGGGGGGTTGGACTTTATGGAAACCCGGTATATGAAATCTATCAAACAACTACCATTTACAAAAATCTTTTACGGCATAAAATGTAATTCTCGTCAAAAGATAATTTAAACTTGTTAGGATTTTTTTTAGTTTAATTTTTTGAGGCAGAGGATTCATAATTTCTATACCCAAATAACTTGGCATACACTCAAATAATTTCAATCTGTGTGAATACAATTGAATATATATCCTATTTCTTGTTATCATCAATATCAATATCTAGAAAAATCCTAAGGTCTGATCTGTTATTTTGTATAGCTTTGGAGTTGTTTTTTTTCTAAATAGTTCATTGTACATAAAAATTACAAGGAAATTTTTTGTTTGTAATTTGATTATCTTAAATGTTGGTACTGTAAGAGCCTCAATTGGCCCTCAAGCCTTAGGTAGTGAGATTTTAGAAAAAACTTGAAAATATTAGATATTTTTAGAACAAGTGGCCTAGCCTGAAGTAATGTGTTAAACTGTCCCAGGCTAGGTCTACTAAAAGAAAGAAAACAGGGAGGAAAAATGTTTCTGAAGACCTTTTACCAATTTCAATGTTACATAACCTAAACATACCTTCACTATTAAGCATATTTTTGTTAAAAAACTAAAGCTGTATTTTTTTTCTTTAAGTAAAATAGATTGTGGGTGTTGATTGCTAAGGTTTTTTTGCAATATCTCTTTTTGCAACTGAGTAAAAAATTAACAAAGTTTACTATTTTTTACTATTTATATCATACGTTTATGAAAACAATAAAACAGTTTTTGAAAATGTTTTCAGCAATCAACATCCGCATATGACAGTACTTCAAAATGAAACCAAAATTTTAAATTTATTTCACGAATTAACAACAACAAAAAATTACTTATTCTGTAGCATTGCTCTTATGGGAATCAGATTCAATATGGCGGACAGGGAGCGCCCCCTTAAGAGGGGTTTGACGTCATTCGCGGTTCTGAGTCAAACATACATATTACCACTAACAAAACATATATATATGTACACGATTTATACACAGTTCACACACAATAAAAATATCTTTGACTTCAGGTCAGTGCAATAAATATTTCATAATTTTCTTGTTTTGTTTTTTGTATTTCATTAAAAACATAACCTTGGCAATTGGTATTTTATTTTATTTAGTGTTGTGATATGATAGTTTTATTTGTTTTTGTTATTTTGTTGTTGTTATGTTTTAAGGGTTTCTTAATTGTTGATTTGTATTTTGTACTTCTTTTAAAGACAAAACCTTGTTAATTGTAACTTTATTTTATTTAGTGTTTTGATTTGATATTTTTGTTTGTTTTTTCTATTTATTTGTTTAAATGTTTTGATGTTAAAGAGGTTTTTTTAATTGTTGTTTTGTTTCTTGTATTTCTTTTAAAGACATAACCTTGGCAATTGTTACTTTATTTTATTTAGTGTTGTGATATGATATTTTTGTTTGTTTTTGTTATTTTGTTGTTGTTATGATTTGAGGGTTTCTTTATTGTTGTTTTGTATTTTGTATTTCTTTTAAAGACAAAACCTTGGCCATTGTTATTTTATTTTATTTAGTGTTCTGATATGATTTTTAGTTGTAGCTGTGATAAGTAGTTGTTTATTGGTTAAGTTTGACCACATTTTATCCCTTGTTGACTGGTTTTAATTGCCGTATAGTGTCTCCATATGGTAAAATACGATAATAATAATAAAAAAAAAAAAAAAACAGGTTGTTAGGCAATAAAGAAACTATATATAATATAAGAAATAACACTACCACTGCTTATGACTACATAATTATACATGTGTAAAGAGTAGGGTGCTCTCTAATTTTGCAATGCAAATTCAGCGGCCATACTTTGTTTATTTTCAGCTGCTTGAAGAGGTGCATTAGGGGAAATACAATGAAGTAACATGGGTTTAATAAAACTAGAGTAATTTACAAAAACAACTTGAATATAATATTGAAATTACTATTTGAAACAAATTCGTACCAATTGCTAACAACGCCTTTACGGTACTGCAACTGGAGAATTTAAATTACGGATAACTAGGTAGGCCTACAGTATACACTACAGCATTGTAACTTTATAAGTATAAAGCTTTTTTCCTTTCAATAAGATATCCCTTTGTACTTCATTACAGCAAAAAGTTACAAAGAGTCAGCTCTTCTATGATAAATGGTAAGCTTGACCTTTCATTGGCACCCGTAGGCCTATGTTTCTCATATTATCATCTGTATTTGCTATATTGCCATATATACAGGGTGATTCAGGAAGAAACGGAGAAACTAGTGAAAATAAAGAAAATAACTTCATATAAACATAGGTTCGGAAATGCTTTCTAATTATCTACCATTTTGTGTTTTTTTTTTTACAAAATACTTAATATCTTTGGATGTAGGAAATATATTAAACTCAAGTTTTGGATACATATTTGGTATAACATCTTAAGTACGCCTGTACAAAAAATCAAAACGTTTTATAATACATTTTCAAAATGGCGGCCGATTAAAATGTTGTATGTAACATATCTCAAAAACCGTACCTTTACAAAAAAATTCAAGAAACAAAAAATTCCTATTTTAATGATAAACAATGGTTTTTATTATTTCTTCGCCGATAGATGTGAAAACAAGACTATTGTTAATTATTTGAATTCACAAATTATTAAATGTTAATTTTTGATACAACACTTATTTTGAAAAAAAAAACACACACTATTAAATACGGTAATAAATAATAATAGATGTTAAGTAATATTTTTAAGTTTTCACTTCTGTTGGCGGTACCCAATGACTTTTTTTTACAAAAAAGAGATCATACAAAATGTAAAAAACAGTTTTTGGTCGCCATTTTCAAATGGTTGGAAATATGACTCGAGTTTAAATAATACAAAAAATATTCAACTTTAAAAAATCTTTAATTTTAATTACATCTCGTGGATAGTAGGCTACCATGCAATTGTAATAAATGCAACACAAAAAGCAACCCCTTAAATTTGTGTGATTAAACTCCTCCACTGACGTGTATTGCGGATAATTTCGGGCCATCTGAAGGCGGTATACAGCTAAGTTTTCATTAGTTACAGTTTGATCATTTAGCTCGTGCGTCATTGAAAATGGTGACATTGTCGTTGAAACGCATTTTAGTAAATAACTTATTAGTTGTGAGAGCCTGTGTTCTGTTACCTTCATTATATTGTACGGCAAAAATTATTCCTTATTTGTGATTTTACATATTTTTACTAGAGATGGGAATTACCGTTACATTGTGGTAATAGTCTGCAACGTTCCACGGCGTCTTGGTAATAGGTTGAAATAACGTATTAAATTTGTAACGTATTAATAGGTGGTGGGAAATTGCCGAGGTGTTATTTGATATAACGTTGCAGACGAAATTACTGAACTATTAATTTGGTAATATGATGTTGCGTTGCGGGCAAGTAGACAGTTTTAGCAAGGTGTATTATTTATTAATTTAGTATTTCGTTGCAGACGAGATAACTTAATGAAATGTTACCGATATTCTCAAGTAATATTGTCTGCAGCGTTACTTCAATATTCCAAGAAACGCCTTTATTAACAAAATACATTAAAACAAACATTTTCAGAATGATTAGATACCTGTAAATAAATAAATATATAATATAAAAGTACCTAATAATAAGATTTAAACTTAGAGTAATTATTGATAACTCAAAATTTAAAAACGTCAAATTTTAAATACTCAGCATCAAATTAAAATAAACATTACAAATATGTTATTCATTTAATGTAAGGGTTCCAAGCGAGATTACTTTATGTTAAAAAGTTACCAAGATTCTCAAGTAATTTCTTCTGCTGTCTGCTGCTTTAAGTTAAATGTTTCAAAGAAAATCTTTACTAACAAAATGCAATTAAAATTGTAAAAATAATTAAATTTAAATAAATATATAATATACAAATTATGAGAAATCAAATGTAAACCTAGAGTAATTGATGACAAAAATTTGAAAAACATAATTTTACGTTAAAGTTTTATACTAAATTAAATTGCACAGTGTCAATAATAATTGTTTAAATTCAACTATTCCCTAAGGCCTAGAGAAGGATAGTTCTATAAAGCAGTTTTATTTTTTAAATATTTTATGTCAGCAGTAATTATTATGTCAATTTGCATTTCTGCATATAAACTACTATGTGTAATGGATTCTTTTATTAAATGAATACAGACATTGGGAAGGGCAAGAAATATTTCCTGGAATCTCACACCAAACATCCTGTTTATTCCGGTTTAATAATGTGTAGCCTGTGTGTAAGTTGATGCATCTGTTAAGTAACGTATTAACGCAAGCGAAGAAAGTAATCTGCTGGCCGTTTTCTCAAATTGTATTATTTTTGTCAAGGTATTATTTTGTAATGTAACGTTGAAGATATGATTACTTGATGCAAGACTGGAATTAACACCTCTCTGGAAGTTCGTCAGTTTCCTTCCCTGCGTTATCGCTTGACGTTACAAAAATAATAGGGTGTCCTACGTAACTTATTAACTTGGTAATAGTCTGCAACGCGTTAATAGTATTATTTTTCCTGTTACGTTAAATAACGCCCACCTCTAATTTTTACAATAATTATCTCAGAAACATCACACAATCCGGTATTTGTTATCTGATTGAGAAAACATAATAAAAATATATATGAGGAATCCTTTTTTAAAGTATTAAATAAAAGTTGCCGCGAGATAACCTCTCTTGAGCTAACAATAGAATACACTTCTGGTATATAACAGTAATGTTTTAAAATAGTGTTTGCACAGAAAATATTGTTATTCAAGCTTTATTTACACTCTCGGAATTATACTGTTTTTAGTCAGAATTTTAATTTTAAAATTTTCGTTTTACTTAAACTTATACAAGTTTAAAATTTTGTTTATTTTATGATTTTTTTTAAATGTAGAAGTTTTTATTTCAAATAGTCGTATGAAATAATATTGTACCTGTGGTCGACAGTCTGCCGATTGTGTTTGTAGAATAACGAAATTCAACTTTTTTTCACACGATTCATTGCAATTTATTTCTACGCAAATTGTTAATCTTTACCTTGACGCTGTGAGTAAAAGAGTGGGAAAGAGCAAAGAGGAAGCTTGATGGAAACAAATTAATGTTAGTTTCTTTGCTTCTTTGTCCTCTATAGACTCAAAAACTATTCGAACAATTTCATTAAAAATTTAACATTTCATCCATATCATTGCCAGGAGTGTTTAGACGTTAAAATTACTACATTCTAGGGGTTGAAATGGGGTTGCTACCCCTGTACAATAAATATAAATTGAACTAACTTCCCACTTGCTATAAAACTAAAATTATGTAATATTATTTTTAAGATATGTAAACAAACTATTTACAATTTGATGACTTAAGTGAAAGAGATGAAATAGAATACCTACCCTCAAAATTAAAATCAAAATTAAATACCTAATCCAAACACTTACTTTCTCTATATTCTCAAAAACTACTTAACTACTTTCACTAAAATTTCATAATTTTCACATATTAGTACTAGGAGTTTTTAGAGAAAATTGTCACTACAGACAAATATATTTAAACAGGGTAGGTACCTCTATAGAATAAAAATAAATTGCACTAAATTCCTATATAGTCTATTAATATTATAGGTAAAATTAGTTTGTTTGTTTGTATGTAGGGGGTGTTTGATATAAGCAGATATGATTATATCATGTTGGCACTGTACAGGGCAGAGAGAGTCAAGATGGCGGAAGTGCCTAATGATTTGTAAACGTGCTTGTAATTATGTTGACTTCAAATAAAGACCTTGAAGTATCTACTTTCTTTTATTACTGTTATTTAATTAATATAAATAATTAGCGGAACATTTTAAGAAATACAACAGGGGGTAATCTCTTGAACTACCGAACCGATTGAAAAAATACTCTATCCCTGAGTAACATAGGCTAGAATGCATTTTGATTTAAGGGTTGAAACAACCCATTAAGCAATAAATATTAATTGTTATACTTTCCTTAAAGCTAGAGAGCTGAAATTTTATACATATGTTTCTATGGAAAAGTTGTAGTAAATTTAAAAATCTTTAAAACGAGACTTTGTAAGTCTTGATCGATGCATTTTTGACTGAGAAAAATAATAGAAAAAAAAACACTGAAAATTGAATTTTTCAAAAATATATAATTTTGACATTTCAAAAGTTAAAGCTTTTGACATTTCAGTTATATGTCGTGCACCCTAACTTGAGACAGCCCAAATTGACCTGGAGGGTTTTTTTTGCCACTAGTCCGTAACCGACCCTTCTTCAATCCTATTATACTTTGTCCAACCAGCCAAGCGCGCTAAGTCATAAAATCGACTCTCGCTCCCACACGCGCAGACACACTCACACGGCCTATCTGCTTAAGGGTCTGCTGTAGTGGCGGCCATCTTGGATTTTTATCCCATAAGAGCAATGTTAAATTTCAAACCATTTATTTCGTTTATTTTTTATCATAACATTGTTTGAAAGGTCTCATTTTAAGCACAATCACAATACGCATCCGTTTTGAATTTTAGATTTTTTTAAATGCTTTTCATTTGTTATGTAATTGACATTTTATAAGTACAAAGTTTGAATTTTTTCCCTAACAAATAAAACATTAATCATGAAAAGTAATTTGCAAGCCGGATCCGAAATTTTATAAAGAATATTCAGTTTTTTTTTCAACACTCAATTACAAAAGATAGACTTATACAATGGTTTGAAATGAGGCAATGTCAAAGCGTTCAGCTGCAAGAAATTGCACTGTTTAGATAGGGCTATAGGGAGAAGCGCTTGCGTTTCCGGTTGCTTTCTCGTTCACTGGAGCAGATCCTTAATGGTTCTCCTACGAACCACCAACTAGCCCTTGTGCTACAAATCACATTTTTCTAACCGTTAACTTTATTAAATTTTTACTCTAATTACTGAACTCTAAATATTATTCCTCGCAAATTGAGTCCAAACACGGTACAATTGTGACAACTCTAAGCGGTTTTACGGTCAGTAGGTTACAAAATCATAAATTTGACTACTTAAAAATTGTTATTGACATTTTATTTGAATTAACACGATCACAATAACATACATAATTACAGTAATTCTAGTAGTGATTTCAAACGTTTGCAAAAAACAAAGAAACTAAATTAGAATCAATATATATATACTAGCTGACCCGTACGGCGTTGCCCATGGTGGTTGGTATTTTCAGTCTTTTTAACGTAATTGTATTCTTTTTTAGTGTTCAGTCAGTGAGTGCTATTTGGCTTTTATATATATAGATCTTAAATAATAAAATCACTACTGTCATAATAATAAAAGATCTGAAAATATGATTTTAGTAACTTTGATCCCCCCAAACCCCTCCTAAAATTTCGAAATTTGTCATACCCTTTCTTACTGAGCACCTATGGCCCTAGAGGAAGCTACATACCAAATTTCGTTTCAATCTGTTTGGTAATTTTGGAGAAATCGTGATTTAGTAATTTTTACCCCCAAACCCCCCTAAAATTTCCAATTTTTTAAAACCCTTTTTTAGTGAACATTTATGGTCCTAGAGGAAGCTACATACCAAATTTCATTCCAATCCGTTCGGTAGTTTTGAAGAAATCGTGATTTAATAACTTTTATCCCCCCAAACCCCCCTAAAATTTCGAATTTTTTCAAACCCTTTCTTAGTGAGCACTTATGCCCTTTAGGAAGCTACATACCAAATTTCATTTCAATCTGTTCGGTAGTTTTTGAAAAATCGTGATGAGTGAGTGAGTGGTATTTCGCTTTTATATATATAGATAATTCGATGTTTCAAACATATACATTCTATGTTTTAAACATTTAAATTCTATGTTTTAAACATTTAAGTTATATGTTTTAAACACATAAACCTGAATACTCGGTTAACCGTATTATCCGATTATAAATACTAGAAATATTGTACTTCAAGCAAGCTTATTTTTAGAACGGGTGAGTGTGCAGCTATAATGAAACTACCACTTGTATTGGGTAAAGCGATCGCGTCATGTATTTACCAAGAATCGGCATCCTAGCACCGGATATCAGGGTGAAACTACTTCCTGGCGAATATAATACACTTACTTGCATATAGAGGTTTCAATCCCGGGATACCGGGATCCCAGACCATTTTACGGTCCCGTCAATCCCGGGATTAGCTTATTAATTAAATCATCCCGGGATTGATGATTAGATTAAAAATCACGAAATTCGTAGATTTTCTCGTAAATGATGTTTTACTTCTTCTTTTCTACGTGAACCTGTTTGTATGATGTACAATGTACAGTAATTATTTTTATTACAAAATTATTGTAATCCAATAATCCAATATAACTTTAATTTATTAAAAGAAAAAAATACGATCATTTGTGTCAAAACTTAGAACTGATGCTGTCAAACTGCGAATGTTACTTTTTAATATTCATACATTCTTATCAGCCAAGCCAGCCCTCCGTAGCTGTGACACCCTACCGAAGAGACAGACTCGACCTTCAACGATCTCGCTGGAGTCTACAGTGTTTTAGTTTACTATAGTTTGGTGTGTATAAAATAAGTTTGAAGTATTAGAGTAGCTGAGTAGCCTACTTAGAGTATTATTTTGTTTGTGCGTTTTGGTATTATATGATAAATTAAAATTACAGTAGATATTTAGTTTCAAAGTTTTTTTCATTAGTTTAAGTTAAAAAATTTGTGTAGGGTCTACTATTACATGTTTTTCTGTTTTTTACGAAGTTTTACAGTGTTTACTTCACATTCACTTAGCATAGCTTTTTTACCGTTTGTTTTCGTTCAGCATTTAAAATATATATTACTAAAGTTTGTTCCATAAATAAATACCAATTTCATATGTTGTTGTTTCGATAAAACTCCTAGTTCCCAGCCCCAGGCTAGGCAAACCAATCTTATAGGTTTAATATACATGTTATTAAAAAAAGGTCATCAGGTAACCGTTGGTAAAACTTTGACGTCTTTGATATACCAGGAAAATTTAAATCTAATATACAGTTTAAATATCATGGAAAGCAAAAGTGAAAAGATACAAATATATGCTATAAAAACGCAAATGCATTATGTATATAGGCAAAATGTATCAATTTTATGGAGGGTTTAATATACATAAGCAAAATTTAAATGAGTTTAATTACAACAAAACCTAATTTTCGTAAGGTTTTCAGAGAAAAATTAATAAATCTGAATCCTTGGACTAGTTCCGGGATCCCGAGATTGACCCCCGGCAATCCCGAAATCCCGGGATTGAGAAAGTGGTCCGGGATTAAAACCCCTACTTGCATAGTACATTTTTATAACACACTTACTCGCTATGGTCATTTCTATCTCTACATAACATCAGCGATGTAGTTTTCGAAGACACCTGCCAGGACCATATTGGCTGAGAAGTATATTACTACTAGCTGAATACCAGTGCTTCGCTACAGGGAATTTGTTTGTTGCATCACCATGATTTAAAATTAATTGTCATAGTTTTCTCTCATTTTATTTCATCTATTATTTCACGAAAGTGAATTATAACATTTATATCCAATTACTTTAGTATTTATTGTTCATTGGCTGTCCGTCAATTGTCTACGTCATGGTAGACATGGCTAAATAAATTAAACATTCAGAGTGAAGAACGTCTTTTTTTCAACCGCTAAATCTACAGATTGGTAAATCGCAGTCTTAGCTTGATGTTTGCAGACCACCCAGGTACGTCTTTAATATGCGAATGCACAGATCGGGATAGTTTTGATCAGCTTACGTTTTAAATATTTTCTTAAAATTAATAAGTGCCAAATTTTAGCTCTCTAGCTTTAAGGAAAGAATACCAATTAGTATTGATTGTTTTTAGGGTTTGTTATTACATTTTCAACCCTTAGCAGCACGTAACGAAATGTATAACTTTTTTACTGGTTTACTTTTTATGTGTATCTTGTAAGATATAAATGTACAAAATATTTTAAAACCCATTCTTAGTGTGCCTATAGTGTCTATGAGGAATATGTGTACCAAATTTCAAGTTCCTAGGTGGTATGGTTTTTGAGAAACTGTGATCAGTCAAAACTACCCCTAAACCCCCAAAACTACCTCTAATAATATGAATATCAAAATGAAATTTCTTTAGTTTTCCTATTTACATCACAAAGTATATACATGCCAAATTTCATCTCTCTAGTTTCATGGGAAGTGGGAGAATTAGTGATGATGAGTGAGTGAGTGAGGGCTTTGCCTTTAATATGTATAGATTCACACTAATGGGAAGGCGCTAACAAGTGGATATTAAACGTGCCTTTTTTTTTAAATAAAAGCGCTTACAACACCGGGGAAAAACTGCCAAGAGGAGCAGGGCATCAAACAAGAGTGAAGAAATGCGATGACTTTACAAAAATAGGAATTCGCTGGATTGTCCATAACATGAAATAAAAATTCAGAACACAATTCTCACAAAAATACGTTTATTGGTCAAACGCGTTTCAACGACGAAGTCGTCATCTTCAGTGACACATGAGCTACAACTAAATTATAACTACTTATATTTTACTTATATAATTTAGTTGCAGTCGTAATTTAGTTGTACCTCTTGTGTCACTGAAGATGACGACTTTGTCGTTGAAACGCGTGTAACCAATACACGTATTTTTGTGAGAATTGTGTTCTGTATTTTAATTTTTAGTTTTAGAAATAATATTTCTCACGAGTCAAGCGCGGTTATATTTGTATCTTAACATGAATAAAAAAAACTTGTAAAATACATTAAAATCGTAAAAGATGGTTGGCCGACTGAAATGGGACGAAAACAGAAATGTTTGTTACATCGTTGTTCGTGAATCAGTATATTACATTATAATTAGTTTTATTTGAATATTAGTTTTATTAGAACGTTCACGGAAGCGTAGCTAATAGGATTGTAAAAGGATCGGTTGCGGAATAGTGGCAATAAACCCTCCAGGTCAGTTTGGGCTGTCTCAAGTTAGGGTGGCACGACCTATAATGGCATGTAGATTAACCACGCACAAGGTGGGTCCTGTAGGATTTATTGATTTTGCATAATAACTCTTTAAATAGTTTAGAGCGTTATCTAGAAAAATGTATATAAATTGAACGTAGATAACATGAACTTCAAAACTGAAGATTTTCGTAAAAATGCTGGGAAACTGATTGAAAGTGGTTTCAAACACGACCCCAATCGGTCTGAGTTTATTGAAGTAAAGTTGGTGGGGGGACGTCTCCGGCGCTGTAAGTTAGCCAGTAAACTAGCCAGCGGCGCGGCGAAGTTCCCTCGCCGGCTCTACTCTACTTGACTCCGATACGAAACATGACTCGCTACATGACCTTAATAAGTCCTCGATAAAAATCACTGTTTCCGAAGGTGGTAAACTATTCCTCAAGTCATAACGCAATCGGTTTGCTGTAAATGTTTTAGCATAGAAAAAATCTCTATAGACGGGTCTAACATTAGAACACGATTTATGAAAATAATGTACGTCATAAAGGCTGTCAAGTAGATTAATAAAATATTATATGTTATTGATTATGTGCGTTTAAATTATCGGACATTCGGTTTAGAAAGGTTAGGATTATCGAGGTCCCACTATATTCTATAAGTCCATTTTAAGTCCAATAAAAATATGGCAGTAAAATGTTAATGTAAAACAAAATTGTTTGTAATTTACTCGTACGTTTGACACGCTCCTGGTTCTGTAAGAAATGTTTTTATGCGATAGTGAAATCTGTCTGTAGGCTATGTCGTTACGATTATTAGCTGTTTCGCCAAAAAGTTTTTATTAGTGCAGCTTGTATTAGGTAAAAACGTCGATGTCGACTTGTAACAGTGTATATGTTTTAAAAACTAAAAATATTTTGTGACGAAAAGGAAAGGGGAAGCATGATTAAATTACGTAGTGCGACCCGCGGGCCGAAATACAACTTTAATCTTATGCGCACAGTCAATACAGATACATTTGCTTTACAGTTTAACCTATAATAAATTTGATTGCACATGTGAAAAAGTTATTGAACATAGTCCCCAGTATTTAACATTTTTTAATTTGTTAAAAAAAAATACTGAACTTTTTCCGCTTCTTTGCGGGCCCTCTGACCCACGGGCCCCGTTGCCAAGGGCCCTGATAGAGAACAAGTTATCGTAAGCAAGTATTGTTTACCAAAAGAGATGTTTTCATGCTTTTCACCCGGCTGCGAACACAGAGTTTTAAATCGGCAGCATTACCATAATCACAACACCGGAGAGAAGCGACGAAGTTTTTTATTCTCAATTTACGTTTTTCATTACATCTTCAATCTTCGACGGCGATGATCAGTTTAGCGGGATCGGTTTAGCGGGGTCGGGGTTCTTATTTGAAACGGTAGAAGCCATTTTGAATCCAGTGATATCCCATTGACGGAGGTAAATAACAAGCAGTCGGAGGGGCGAAAGTTAACGAAGCGGCTAGAAATTTGATTTTCTTCTCACTCCCCCCGCCCCTCACCCGTACCCCCTATCTCTTTCTGTTCCATTATTGAACAGGACAGACAAAGGCAAAAGCTGGTTTTCAATTCTCGCGAAATAATACCGACATCGACTTTTTCCGTGTTCCGCAGGTATCGAACTACCGATGTTAACGAATCCAAAGTTAGACGTTATTACTGTAATGTTTTACTTAATCCGAGCCCGTCGTTCGTTTTACAATTATCATTTACTTTCTGCAGTAGGCTACATGTTAATTCCGCAAACGAAGCAAAATCTATATATATATATATATATATATATATATAGATATGGGAATATGCCTATTCTGATGAGTGTTCTATTCTGATGAGTCCTCATCAGAAAGGAGACAGTAATGAACATTTTATATAGCACAGTCATCAGGATAAGAGCGCTTATATATGTAGGCCTACTGCCGGCATTACTAATATTCAATAAGAACAGCACCGACATTCATTTTCATTTAAAATATTTTCAATGTTTGTTATAATATATTATTTGAAATCAGAAACATTCAATAATTTTCATCGATGAGTGTGTATATCAAACGTGTGCGTGTCTTTTTTAGAACTTAGCTTAAGAAATAATATTTACAGAATTTTAGTAAAAAAATCAATCAAAATTTCATTCGATATTGTTAGTTTTATTAGGATGCATATATAAAATGTAAACTAGATGTGATTTAACTTTAATGTGTGTTATTAAAGTATATGATTTTAAGTCTTTTTGTTAATTTTAAAGAAATCTGATATCGCTATGATAAATTTATAGGCTGTAAAATGGCATTTTTATAATTAATAATTATAACATGTTATTGCTCACACTTAAAAAATAACCAAGCTATTTTGTATCAGCTTAGGGGCATTTCTGCCCTTTTTTTAACCAGAAATGCCCTGTACCCTCACATCACATATTAGAGAGTAAATAATATAATCTTGATTATATTTTACAAGGTTGTTTGACATAGTGATTATGAATGTTTATTATTTAAAAGCCGTTTTAACCCCTAATTGTGTGCAGGTTAGCGGTACGTTAATTGCTACGATTATTTACTGCATTCAACATTATTGGGGGAATATTTATGCATCTACAAATAACTGTTATAAAATAAAGTGTAATTCTCACAGTAATTTTAAGAACTTTATTTGAATTATTTTTCATTTAACAACAAGTTTGCTCCAAAATTTCGTATTCGTTCGTGTTGCAAGTAAAATAATAAACGTTTGTAGTTTTATTAATAATTATCCAATCGTAACTGTGTTTAGTGTGCTTATTTCGTACATATTAAACATAACTAACTATTCTAAAAGATACTAGGCTATATAATAATAATATTTCAATTATTTTAGAATAGTTTATCCCAAATTTTGTGCAGGTAGAATACTTAATTATTATTTATAATAGCGATGAAACTATCAGCCGTTGCCAGCGTATTTTTCATTTAAAATAAGTTTTCTTGAGACATCTCCTCTACGATTGCACTGCGTATAGTAAGATAATAAACAATTGTAATTTACTAATAATGATTCAATCTTTATTTAATTTTTGTACTTATTTCATGTACACTTACAAAACTATTATGAAAATTTAGCCCTGTATGATCAATATTTGCAATTCTAGAGGACTTTCCCATGTCAACAAACCTAAAAAACTGTTTGTGAAAATATGCTTGTTGAAAACGTACATTGAATGTTGATGTAATTTTTGTATTACTTGAAATATTTTTCCCATTTTAAGGCTATTTTTTCCTCGGAATTAAATACAGACAGAACAAAAGTCTGTTCTGTATATAACACAAAATTCTCACAACTAATAAGTTCACAAAATCAACGACCAGATCGCCATCATTAATGACCCACCAGCCACAGTATCCAAACTATAACTGGGTTATAGTTGTTTTTTTGTTGTGAGTTGTGAGAATTTTTTTCGTCATTATTTTCTCATTAGTCAAGCTCAATATTTATTTAGTATATTCTCATATTTTAATGCAGAATATTAAATCCTTATATTTTAAATCGTACACTAAATATTGCTACAGAACCAAAGAATAAAATTATTGGCTTACTTATATAATAGTGGAAAACATTTGACATTCACCCAGGATGCTACAAACTACTTACATACATAAAAAGTGCTTCATCTGAATTTTAAAAAAATCTAAAAGGCACAATTGGCACACTTTTCCTGCAAAATCGATATTAATACGATATTTGTACACTTATATTTGTATTATTTATATACATATCTTTTTTTTTTTAATGAAAATATATCATTTGTGCTACAGTTGTTTTTATTAAATATATTTTTTGTAACTCCACGAAAAAAACCCAAAGATTGTAAATGATAGGCTATTGAAAACCTAACGAGTGAGTTTCTCGACCTCTGTCTACTTTTGATAGTAAATTCAGTAAACGACCTTTAGCTGGTGAATGCGAAGTTTAGTAGACTAATTCGAAAATATTATACGGAAGAAACACTGCCCCAAAAATGACCTGTTAATAACTTTGACACCAGTCCCACATAAAATAGTATAATACACAGCAAACGCAGGACAGAGCAGCATAGGTTGTTTTCCACCGAAATGAAATTCTACATACTGAAAAACAGAGCAATGGAGCACTGCAACACCTTCATTCTGCACCAAGCATTTTTTTGGGGAAAATATTTACTGCACAAGTCTCCTAGTTTGTTAAAAATAAAAAAGACATCATTTAATCCATTAGACCCAAAGATCTAACATCGTTTATTTTATATGGTAGAAATAGCTCGGAATACATGAAATGTAAAATAAAACAAAAGAATTTTATTGTAATAGCAAAAGATCAAAGTTTAAGGAACTGTTAAAATTATATTGT